>PVKP010035943.1:0-22878 GCA_004027715.1 Plecturocebus donacophilus | reverse complement strand
CTAAAACAGCAGCGTTGAAATTCGTGGTGCCTTTCTGCCCGGGGGTCTCCGGTCTGGCTTCTCAGTCCCTTTTTCAGTCAGCTGGATGGACTGCTCTGACTTCCCAGAGCGCCAAACATCATCCAAAAGGAGACTCAGTCCCGTTTACTCCGCACCAAGAGCCGCCGAGCCGAGGCGCCGGCAAAAAAGCCGCGCCAGCGGGAAGAGTCGCGCTGGTGACCCGTGGGGCTCCTCCACTGGGAATGTCCTGGTCCGTGGGCAGCAAAAATGTATCGGTAAGTGTGGCATCCACTGGCTCTCTGCGCTTTTACTGGGAGCTGCAATCCTGAGCTGCTAGTGATCGGCCATCTTGGATCTCTCTCCTACTTTATTATTTTTTAAAAACAATATTAACTTTTTTTTTTTTTAATTTTGGAGATGGAGTCTCACTTCATCATCCAGGATGGAGTGCAGTGGCCTGATCTTGGCTCACTGCAAGCTTCTCTTCCCAAGTTCAAGTAATTCTCATGCCTCAGCCTGCACCACCACACTCAGCTAAATTTTTGTATTTTTAGTAGAGATGGGGTTTCACCATGCTGGCCAGGCTGGTCTCAAACTCCTGACCTCAAGTGATCTGCCAGCCAAGGCTTCCCAAAGTGCTCACAGGCCAACAAAGTGCGAGCCACCGCACCAGGCCAACATTAACTTTTTAATGACCTGGGCACAGTTATCCTGAAGAGGATCTGGAAGGTTCCACCTTCTGGGGTTGTCTGATTGCTTCCTCATGGGGTCATTCATCATCTTTCTCTAGCCCCTTTATTTCTTGTAAACTGGGAATTAATACCAGGATCTTGATTTAATTCTAGAGGAGCACCTGTTAAAAAGAATGGTAAAAAATATGAATAACAAACATTTACCATTGTAACCATTTTTAAGGGTATAGTTCAGTGGAATTAAGTACATTCACATTGTGCAACCATCACTACCATCCACCTCCAGAACTTTCATCTTGCAAAACAGACTATGTCCCCATGAAATACGAATATTCCCCCACCCCCAGCCCCTGACAACCACCATTCCACTTTCTGTCTCTGTGAATGTGACTATTCCGGATTCCCCAAAGCATTGGAATCGTACAGTGTTTGTTCTTTTTTGACTGACCCTGGGTCATGCCTTTTGACAAGAGGTCCTCCGAGGTAATGCGGTGCCCCTCAGACTGCATCCTGGCAGGAGCTCGCAGGAACCCTGCAGTCCCTGCCTGCGAGCCTCTCCCCTCAGCTACGCTCTGCACCTCTACCCACTCTGTCTCTACCCACTCCGTCTCAGCTGTTCAGCTCTCTCACTCTATCTGGGCCTTTGCATCTGCTGTGTCCTCCCTGGCAGGCTTCTTCCTTCCTTCCTTCCTTCCTTCCTCTTTCTTTCTTTTTTCTTTTTCTTTCTTTCTTTCTTTCTTTCTTTCTTTCTTTCTTTCTTTCTTTCTTTCTTTCTTTCTTTCTTTCTTTCTTTCTTTCTTTTTCTTTCTTTCTTTCTCTTTCTTTCTTTCTTTTTCTTTTTCTTTCTTTCTTTCTTCTTTCTTTTTTCTTTCTTTCCTTCTTTCTTTCTTCTCTTTCTCTCTTTCTTTTCATTTCTTTTTCGAATTTTGCTCTGTCACCCAGGCAATCTCGGCTCACTGTAACCTCCACCTCCCAGGTTCAAGCGATTTTCCTGCCTCAGCCTCCCAAGTATCTGGGATTACAGGTGTGCAAAAAAATAACCACCACATCTGGCTAATTTTTGTATTTTTAGTAGAGACAAGGTTTCACCATGTTGGCCAGGTTGGTCTTGAACTCCTGACCACAAGTGATCCGCCCGCCTCAGCTTCCCAAAGTGCTAGGATGAGAAGTGTAAGCCACCACGCCCAGCCTCCTTTCTATCTTTGAATTTCAGCTGAAATATCACCCCTCACAGAAGCCTTTCCTGACTGCCTGTCCCAGAGCTGCTTCTCTGTTTCATTCGCTTCCTGGTGTTCCTCCCAGCCTGACATAACCTCGTTTGCCATGTTTGTCTGTTGTTGAAGACAAACTCCATGAGAGCAGGGGCCCCTGCTCTCCTGTTCAGGCTGCATTCCCAGACTCTGGCAGTGCACTTGGCACATAGTAGGTGCTTGTATGAGCTTCCTCTGGCTGCTGTAACAAATGACCACGAACTTGGTGGCTTAAAACGTCACAAATGTATTATCCAATAGCCTGGGAGGTCAGAAGTCCTAGATCTGTCTCAGGGGACTAAAATCAAGGTGTGGGAGGGAAGAGCTCTTTCTGGAGGCTCTAGAGGAGAATCTGTTTTCTCTGCCTCTTCTGTCTTCTCCAGCCTGCCTGCATCCCTGGGTTCCATGTCACTGGGACCTCTGCTCTGTCATCCATCATCTCTTCTGACTTTGACCCATTGCCTCCCTCTTGAAATGACCCTGCCCTGTGATTATTTTGGGCCTATGCAGATAATCCAAGAAATCTCCCTCTTAAAAATCCTAGGTCGGGTATGGTGGCTCACATCCATAATCCTAGCACTTCAAGAGGCTGAGGCGGGAGGATTGTTTGAGGCCAAGAGTTTGAGACCAGCCCCAGCAACATAGTGAGACCCCATCTCTACAAAAAATAAAAATTAGCAGGGCATGGTGGCATGTGCCTACAGTCCCAGCTACTTGAGAGGCTGAGGCAGGAGGATCACTTGAGCTCAGGAGGTCGAGGCTGCAGTGAGCTGTGACTGCACCACTGCACTCCAGCCTGGGAGACAGAGTGAGATCCTGCCTCTAAAAAAAAAAAAGAATTCTAAACTCTAATCAGTCACATCTGCAAAGTCCTTTTTACTATGTAAAGATACGTATTTATAGGTTTTGGGGATTAGAATGTGGACATTTTTGGGGCCATTATTCTGTCTACAAGGTTCACTAAATATTTGTTGAATGAAGGAATGGATAAATGGATGGGTCCCTTTACAAATGGAGTCCCAAGTCTGAGTCCTAGGCCTGGTGTAGCCGCTGTGTGGATTTGTGAACTGGGCAAGTCCGGTCTTTCTCTGAACCTCAGTTTCCTCCTTCATTAGATATGTTTTTTGTTTGGTTTTGAGATGGAGTCTCATTCTGTCACCCAGGCTAGAGTGCAGTGGCACAATCTTAGCTCACTGCAACCTCTGCCTCTCGCCAAATTCAAACCATTCTCTTGCCTCAGCCTCCCGAGTAGCTGGGATTACAGGCATGTGCCATCATGGCCAATTTTTGTATTTTTTGGTAGAGACAGGGTTTCTCCATGTTGGCCACGTTGGTCTTGAACTCCTGACCTCAGGTGATCCACCTGCCTCAACCTCCCAAAATGCTGGGACTACAGTTGTGAGCCACTGCACCCAGCCCATTAGATGTGTTCTGAGCACCCACCATGTGCCTGATCCTTAGAGGACACTGGGAATGCCAAGAAAAATGAAGGGAGACCCCAGTCTTCCTAGAGCTTGGAGTTTGGCTTCTAGGGAGGGGTTTTAGAAAGAGAAAACCTGTTATAATCTGCTCAGGGCCACATGCCAGGTCCCCTAGAAGACTTTAAGGTCCTGCGGGGGCGTGCTTACCAAGGATATGACATTTCAGACAACTTTGGTGCCTGAGTAGGAGTTTATGCGGTAGGGATGTGGAGAGCGACATTAAAGGCCAGGGACAGGCCACAGTCCCTTTTGAGGACCTGTCAGGAGTGTGGTGTGATCCCTTAGGGGAGGGAGACCACAGGGGAGAGGCCTGTCTGGGAAGGGGGCCTTGAAGGCCACAGACAGGAGTCCGGGCTCTGCCCTTAGGTGAATGGGGAGCCACAGCAGGGTTTTGAAGCAGGAAAGAGAGTGTGCAGCTCTGGACTGCCTACTCTGGCTGCTGCAGGGTGGGGATGGCATCGAGGGGGCCAGCATCCCAGTCTGAGGTGGAGGTGGCCTGACCTGGGCAGGGACAGTGGGGTTAGAGAGAAGAGGGCAGAGCTGAGGGAGATTTAGGAAGCAGTGTCAATGGGACACAGACATGGTGAGGGACTGAGAGGGGAGTTGGGGAGGAAGGGCCCAGTAGCCACTGGGAGGGATGGAAGATCAGGGAGGACAGAAGTGTGGGTGGGTGCTTTTCATAAGCCATTGAGAAATCCACGACCTGGCAATGTGGACTTCTCGAGAAGCCCCAGAGGAGGCTGGCGATGGGTCAACGGGTTCGTAGGCCTCTCGCATTGAAGAGAGGTCCACGATGCCGTCACCAAGGGTACAAGAAAGGCCCCAATTCCAGGTGAGGGGTGCTTCACACTCGCACTTGATCTACAACCAGTGAAGTCAACAGGCCTGTGAAACCATCTCTGTTACCAGATAGGGAGACCAAGTCCCAGAGACACCCAGACATGGCCAAAGCCACCCGGCGAGGAGACCCTGGGGAGCATGAGCCTCTAAGAGGGGGATTTCACAAGTCTCTGAAACCAGAGGAGAGGACAGAGTTGGGGGGGGGTCCCCTCTGAGTGGTTCCCCGCCAAACAGAATTTCTCCATTTTGGAGGAAGTGAGAGGTAGTTCTCCTTTTGGTGATGTGAATGTCAAGAGATTCTGGACACCCCAGTGACTAAGAGGTAAGTGAGTGAGGTTTGTGGGTGGAGCCAGTGCACTTAAAAACCAGGTCTCCCTATGGCCCTTTGCAGACACCTGGGCTGACACATACAGGACAGAGCATGGCTCGCCTACAGACCGTGCTCCTGGCTGCCCTCGTCCTCCTTGCTGTAGCGCTTCAAGCAACTGAGGCAGGTGAGGCTGGGGGGCAGGAAGGCCCCTGCAGAGGCCAGAGTGGATGCTGGGGTGTCTTTCTCATGTCTTGGACAAGCACTGGACTGAGATCGGAAGACCTCAGTCTGCTGTTGGCTCTTGGTGGCCTTAGGCTAGTTGCAGTGGGCCTCAGTTTACATGTCTGTTGAATGGGTAGTCTTGAAAGCTTGGAGTCTAGGATCTGTCTCAGCTAGGTTGGGGGTTGCAGTGGGCACAGCTTTGGGATCTTCTGCCCCAGAAAACTCAAGCATAGGTCCCTGGGGGTGTGGGTGAAGAGCTTCTAAGGGGGCAGGTCTTCATTGGGGAAGGCAGGGTTGGGGCAAAGCGTTCTTCCTTGGAAAGCTGGTGCTATCCTCCCACCATCCATTTTTAAAAATTTATTTATTTTTATTTATTTTATTTTATTTTTTGAGGCAGAGTATTGCTTTTGTTGCCCAGGCTGGAGTGCAATGGGGCAATCTTGGCTCACTGCAACCTCGGCCTCCTGGGTTCAAGCGATTCTCCTGCCTCAGCCTCCTCAGTAGCTGGGATTACAGGCATATACCACCACGCCCAGCTAATTTTTGTATTTTTAGTAGAGACTGGGTTTCACCATGTTGACCAGGCTGGTCTTGACCTCCTGACCTCAGGTGATCCACCTGTCTTGGCCTGCCAAACTGCTGGGATTATAGGCATGAGCCACCGCGCCCAGCCTAAAATTATTTTTTATTTTGTTTATATTTTTTGAGATGGAGTCTCTATCGCTCAGGCTGGAGTATAGTGGCTCAATCTCAGCTCACTGCAACCTCCAGCTCTGGGGTTAGTTAAAGCGATTCTCCTGCCTCAGCCTCCTGAGTAGCTGGGATTACAGGCACTCGCCACCATGCTCGGCTAATTTTTGTATTTTTAGTAGAGACAGGGTTTCACCATGTTGACTGGGCTTGTCTCGAGCTCCTGACCTCAAGTGATACTCCTGCCTCGGCCTCCCAAAGTGCTAGGATTACAGGCATGAGCCACTGCCCCTGGCTTACCGCCCATTTTTGCCCAGACCCTGTCCTCAGCACGGGTTCCTGACTCCTCTTCCCCACTGAACCCTATACTCATGCTGTGTTGGGTGGAGGAGTGAGCACTGGAGTAGGGCTGGGCATCTATGAACAAGGATTGCTCCCAGTTGCTGCACTTTCTGAGCACATTTCATGCATTAAAGACCCTCTGAAGCTGGTACCGTTATTACTCCTTTGGTCAGAGGAGAAAATTGGGCCTTGGAGGTGTTCAGTGACTTGGTCAGGGTGGCCCAGTGAGTCAGGGGAAAGCAGGATTCGAACCTGGGTCTACGTGACAGTCCTCTGTTGGGTCTTGGTCCTGACTCTGCTGCATCTTGCTGTGTGACCCTGGGCAAGTGCCTCCCCCTCTCCGGACCGCAGGCTCCCCAGTGCACACTGAAGGGGTTTGGAGCAGATATGAGCTTAAGCATACTGTCCAAATGCCCATGTGCTGACTGATCTCCGGGGAGCTTGTCAAAATGCACGCTGGATTCAGTGGGTCTGGGGCCGGGGACTGAGCATTTCTGACAAGCTCCCAGGTGATGCTAATGCCATGGACCACAGACCTCACCTTGAACAGCAAGAATCTAAGGCTCCTTGTGGCTCAGAGTCACCGAGTCTCATCTTGGGGTACAGATGCTGCTTAGTTGTTCTGAATCCCTGCTCCTGGAGCTGACTATCCCAGAGTGTAGACATTGGGTCCTAAGTGGCTTCTCAGAAGCTCCAAGTGTAGTGTCTTGGAGGGCTCAGAATCTTCTGGTCACCATCCTTCCACGAGAACAGAAAAACTGCATCTCTTTTCTGGAGCCTGGAGAGGCCGAGGTCAGGGGCTGGGGTGGAGGGTGACCTCTCTGGGCTCCAGCTTGTGAATTCCCTGGGTACCCCTCTCCCAGGCCCCTACGGTGCCAACATGGAAGACAGCATCTGCTGCCGTGACTATGTCCGTTACCGTCTGCCCTGGCGAGTGGTGAAAGACTTCTATCGGACCTCATACTCCTGCCTGAGGCCTGGCGTGGTGTGAGTACGGAGCTGGGGCCACAGGGCCTGGGAGGGCCTGATGGGTACAGCCTGGGATGGCCCACGTGCTGGTGGGTGGGACACACCCACGGATGTGGCAGGCTATTGGATGCCTTCCAGGATGGCTTGGCAGGAAGAGATGGCTCATTTCAGGCTTGGGTGGACTACATAGGAAAATAATGTGATCGTTTGGCAAATATTATCAGGTGCTTGCTATGTGCCAGGCAACATGTCAGGTTCTGAGGATGCAGAGCTGAGTGTACAGGGTGCCGCCCAGTGTGGGCATGGCAGTAGGCAGTCAGCAGCTACTGATATCTAGGGTATTTGGGTAGAGCAGATATAGGAGTATGCCTGGTGTCACTGAGTGAGCAAAGATCATCCCAGATTCTGGGCAAAAATGGATAGTGGGCTGAGCGTGGGGGCTCACGCCTGTAATCCCAGCACTTTGGGAGGCCGAGGCAGATGGATCAGTTGCAGTCAGGAGTTCTAGATCAGCCTGGTCAACATGGCAAAACCTCGTCTCTAGTTAAAATACAAAATTAGCTGAGTGTGGTGGTGCATGCCTGTGGTCCCAGATACTCGGGAGGCTGAGGCGGGAGAATCGCTTGAACCTGGGAGGTGGAGGTTGCAGTGAGCCGAGATCATTCTACCTCACTCTAGCCTGGGCAACAGAGCGAGACTCTGTTTTTTTATTTTATTTTATTTTTTTAAAAAAGCACACTAGAAGCATCTTGGATCCTCTCCAGGCTCCCAAGAGTCATCCAAGGCAGCCCATTTTGACCAGAAGAATAACATTAAGAGCTAAAATTTCCAAGGTGCCTCCAGAGTGCCAGGCACCGTTCTAATCATTACCTGTGTTAACTGGTTTAATTCTCACAACACTCTTACGAGGAGATTCAATGATTCCCATGGTAGAGATGGAGAAACAGGCTTAGCAAGGGACAGTGACCTGCTCAAGGCTGTCCAGGCTGAGCCAGAACTCACTCCTGGTTCCTCGTTCAGGGTTTTCTCCTGCATTCCTTGTTCTTCTCTGTTTCTTTCTCTGGCTTCTTTGCCTCCTTTTACCTGGCCTGGGGCCTGCACCTGGCTGGGTGACGGGTCCTGCTCTCTCTGTGGTAGTCTCTCTGGCTGGTTCTCCAAATGCTCAGAACCTGTTGCCCACCAAATCACACACCGGGGGAGGCTGGTCTGGGGGCTCATGACCCGCTTTGGGGCTCTATTATCTTCTCATCTTCCTCTTCCTCACTGCTGATCCCATCTCTTTGAGGGATCTGCAGGTGAATAATAAAGAAGGCTGAAGCAGGAAACCCTCTCAACATTCTTGTCTCTTTAACGCTAAGCCTCAGTTTCCCCAACAGTATAATGGAGTAATGACTTTTACTTATTTCACTTATTTGTATTTATCAAACACACAGAGAGCACTTGCTAAGTGCTAGGCACCGCTGTAAGCAGTTTATAAATGTGAACTCATTTAATCCTTGGAACTATCCTATGCAGTATGTGCCATCATGGTCCCCTTTTTACAGGTGAGGAAATGAGCACAGAGAGGTGAGGGGGCCTCTGGAGCATTACACGGCACAGTAATAGTAAGAGGAAGGTGAAGAGCTCAATGTCTAGCACATAATAGATGCTCAATTGCTGGGCACGGTAGTTCCAGAGGCTGAGACAGGAAGATTGGCTGAGCCCTGGATTTTGAGACTGGCTTGGTAACTTAGTAAGACTGTCTTGTTTGAAAAAAAAAAAAAAAAAAAAAAAAAGGCTGAGTGCAGTGGCTTACACCTGTAATCTCAGCACTTTGGGAGGCCTAGTTGGGAGGATCACTTGAGGCCAGGAGTTCAAGACAAAGCTGAGACAAAGACCCTGCCTTTAAAATCAATCAATTAATCAATCATTTGTGATCATTGGATTTTGAGCCAGAAGGGACCCTAGAAAGAATGTGTCTTGAGGCTCAGAGTAGTTAAGTGATATAAGACTCCTGAGGATTCTGATTGATTGCCGTGGCTTCCACCTGTAATCTTAGCACCTTGGGAGGCAGAGACAGGCAGACCACCTGAGGTCAGAAGTTCGAGACCTGCCTGGCCAACATAGTGAAACCCCATCTCTACTAAACATACAAAAATTAGTGGGCATGGTGGTACGTGCCTGTAATCCCAGCTACTCGGGAGCTAAGGGAGGAGGATTGCTTGAACCTGGAGGCGGAGGTTGCAGTGAGCCGAGATCACGCCACTGCACTCCAGCCTGAGTGACAAGAGACTCCATCTCAAAAAACAAAAAAAACAACAAAAGAAAACAAAAACGAAAACAAGTCTTGGTGATTCTATTTCATATCCTGACCTGGAACTCAAGACTGGGACTACAGAGCTGAGGGTCCTGGAAGTGTTCGCGGCTCCTCTTCCTCTTTTTTTTTTTTTTCTTGACACAGGGTCTCCCTCTGTTGCCTAGGCTGGAGTGCAGTGGAGCAGAGATCTGGGCTCACTGCAGCCTTGACCTCCTGAGCTCAAACAATCCTCCCACCTCAGCCTCCCAGGTAGCGGAGACCACAGGCCTAGCTGACTTATATGTTCTTGTAGAGACAGGGTTTTGCCATGTTGCCCGGGATGGTCTCGAGCTCCTAGGCTCAAACAATCCTCCTGCCTCGGCCTCCCAAAGTGCTGGGATTACAGGCGTGAGCTCCTGATCTCTTCTTCCTCTTGAGAAATATTCTTTTCAGACCACAGGTAGCTCATAAATTTTGAACCACTCTATTTAGCAGGTAACCTCACGTGCAGTAGGTGACTCATAAATGCTGAGCCCTGCATACTGTAGGTGGTTAATAAATGCTAATCCTTGCTGCATGCTAATGTTGCTGCATTGTCTCTGGGGTCTTCTCCTTCCAGCTTGCAAACATTCAGGGATAAGGAGATCTGTGCCGACCCCAGAGCGCCCTGGGTGAAGATGATTCTCAAGAAGCTGAGATAATGAGGAACCTACTCTGATGACCATGGCCTTGGCTCCTCCAGGAAGGCTCAGGAGCCCTACCTCCCTGCCATTACAGCTGCTCCCCGCTGGAAACCTGTGCCAACTCTCTGCATTCCCTGATCTCCATCCCTAAGGCTGTCACTCTTGGCCCCCTCCGTGCTGTCACTCCCATCTCCTCCCCAACCTCTCTAACCAATCCTCTGCCTACCTGCAGCCATTAGGCCTTATTCCCATCAGAGACTTCCCCTGCTCAGACCCTCCCATGGCTCCCCACGGCCCTAAGCTGAGGTCAGGGCTCCCAAGCCTGCACCGGCCCTCTGGATCTGGGTTCCATCCCTGTCTCCAGCCTGCCCACTTCCATTCATGCATGTTGGGTTCTAGCTCCCTGTTCTCCAAACCCACGCCACACATCCTACTTCGGGGTCTTTGCTCGGGATGTTGCCGACACCCAGAAAGTCTCACCACCTGCACCTGTGTAACCTACCAGCCCTCCAAGGCATTGCTTGCCCAAGCAGCTGGTAATTGCATTTCATGTATTAGATGTCCCCTGGCCCTCTGTCCCCTCTTAATGGCCCTAGATTCTTGGGATTTGGGGGCTTGTCTCCCCCACCTCCCCACTCCTTGGACCAAGGTTTATATCTAAGTTCCTCTTGTTTCCCAGCCTCTAGGAGCACTGCAGACAGGGCCTGGCTCAGAATCAGAGTCCAGAAAGTGGCTGCAGACAAAATCAATAAAACTAATGTCCCTCCCCTCTCCCTGCCAAAAGGCAGTTACAGAGACTCAAGGTCACTAGAAAGGGGCCCACTGGGTCAATGTGGAGCTCTGAATTTGCCCAGATTCACCTTTCTTCCCCCACTCCCCCCAGCTTTTTTTTTTTTTTTTTGAGATGGAGTTTTGCTCTTGTCGCCCAGGTTGGAGTGCAATGGTGCAGTCTTGGCTCCCTGCAGCCTCTGTCTCCCAGGTACAAGCAATTCTCCTGCCTCAGCCTCCCAAGTAGATGGGATTACAGATGCCTGCCACCATGACTGACTAATCTTTGTATTTTTAGTAGAGATGAGGTTTCACCATGTTGGTCAGGCTGGTCTCAAACTCCTGACCTCAGATAATTTGCCCGCCTTGGCCTCCCAAAGTGCTAGAATGACAGGCATGAGCCACTGTGCCTGCCCCCGCCCCACCCCTTTTTATTTTATGACAGGATCTCATTCTGTCACTCAAGCTGGAGTGCAGCAGTGTGATCTCAGCTTATTGCAACCTCCACCTTCTGGGTTCAAGCTATTCTCCTGCCTCCACCTCCCAAGTAGCTGGGATTACAGGTGTGTGTCATCACGCCTGGCTAATTTTTGTATTTTTAGTAGAGACAGGTTTCACCATGTTGGCCAGACTGGTCTTGAACTCCTGACCTCAACTGATCCACCTTCCTTGGCCTCCCAAAGTGGTGGGATTATAGGCATGAGCCACTGCGCCCAGCCTCCCCCTCTTTTTTTTTCCTAAGAAGAGACTCCTATTCCTTTCTTCCCCATTTTACCTACTTTCATGTCTGCTTGCACTTCCTTCTCCCCTCAGGCTTTTTTTGGATGGTCCTGCAACCTCCAATACCCAGGCCTGACCTCTTCAGAGTACCCCCCCATTCCACTTTCCCTGCCTCCTTCCCTAAATAGCAGAGAAGCAAATTCATGCTATGGTGTGAATGACTACCCGTGGCTTGATATTAAAAGCTGGAGTTATGTATGTATACAAAAACAGTAAATAATTAAGAAGCCAAATGAATGAATTGAATAATTTTAGGAACTATGTGAGAGGAGGACAAGGTGGCCCTGGGAGGAAGCTGGCTGTGGTAGGGTAGCGCACTTTCTCTCTCTCTGTGGCAGGAGGCAAAGAGTGGGGTGTAACTGAGTGAAGGAACCCTGCCTGGGTGGAGACCGTTTTCAGATGGTTGGGCCAGGCTAAAGACTGCAATTTGGGTCTATCTATGCCTTCCTGACTGATTTTTGTAGAGACGGGGTTTTGCCATGTTACCCAGGTTGGTCTCAAACTCCTGGGCTCAAACGATCCTCCTGCCTTGGCCTCCCAAAGTGCTAGTCACTAGGAGTGAGTTGTTGTGCCTGGCATTTGCTGTACCTGTCGGATGGGGCAGGGGGCGCCGTGATCTCCTCTCTCCCACTGGGGAAGCCTTCACGCTGAAACAGGCGGTGCCTTGCCCAAGGTTATCGTGTGAGTGGTGGAGAGTCTGGGCTGGACACAAGGACCTGGGAGTGGCTGCACAGGTGCTGACGGGAAGCCCAGACATTTGTCCCAGAGTTCCCAGCCCATCTTGGCACCTGCTGTCAGGAGGATTTGCTGAAACCATGAACACAATCTCCAAGTCTAGAGCTTTCAGCAGCAATAGTCACTCAGCCACTCACCCTTCACCTTCCCCTGCACTGGCAGACACTGGAGAGAGGGAGGGAGCATTAGTTGGGAACGGCTACTTCTTGCAACAAACACCTCCAAATCTCAGTGGCTCAACCCAACAGAAGTTCTTTCTTCTCACACAAAGTCTAATCAAGCATTCTCAGTCTTGGGCAACCTTCCATGTGGTCATTCAGGGACCCAGGCCCCTTCCTTCTGGCACAGCCAGCATGGGAACAAGCAGAGGAAATGCTAAGCACATGTGGGCAGCCCTCCTTACTGTCCAGAAAAGATAAGCTGGGAGAGCTGGGTGGGGCTGGGCCCCAGACGCCCTGGGATTTTCTATCTATGCCTTCCTGGCTGATTTTTGCAGAGATGGGGTTTTGCCATGTTACCCAAGCTGGTCTCAAACTCCTGGGCTCAAGCGATCCTCCTGCCTCAGCCTCCCTGTCAGGAGGATTTGCTGAACCCATGATCACAGTCCCCAAGTCTAGAGCTTTCAGCAGCATGGTCACTCAGCCACTCACTTGTCACCTTCCCCCTGCACCAGCAGACACTGGAAAGAGGGAAGGAGTATTAGGAAATACCTGGAGGTGGCAGCAGGGGTGGCCCCCTGGTCATGCCCCTCCCTTCTCCCACCCTGGTCCTGCAGGAGTGCCTCGATCTCCCTATCTTCTCCAGAGCTGTTTCTGTGCTACTTCCAGGGCTGGGGGAGTCCCTCATGTCCCCCAAGAACAGCACAGGCTTCCTGCTCTCTGGGGCACAGGGTCCTGGCCACCTGAGGGCTTGTGGAAGGTGGGGACAGGAACACCCCCATTCTCACTATCCCCACCCCACCCCAGAAGAAACGTTTTGCTGTCCAGTGCTGCCCATTTTTTTTCTCATCGTTATTCTAGTTATCCCTCAGCCCAAGACCTTCCCAGCTCTCTCCTGCCTGTCAACAGCATCCTCATTCTTCACACCCGCTTCACAGTTCTGTGCGGTTTGGCCCAGCCACAGCCTCCCTGGGAACCAATGGCATCGAGCCATTCCCCACCCCTGAATACATCCTGTACCTTCCACTTTGGGGAGGCTTTCACCTCTACCTGGAATGGTCTGTCAAAATCCTGCCTACATGCATGTGGCAGGATGCCAGCACCACATGCCACAGCTGACTTTCAAATCATGAGGGGACTAATTCTTCTTCAATAAAGATGGCTAGCAATCACCCATTGATCCATCAATCCCATCCATCCAAACAAAGCGGAGCACCCGGGCCGTGTGAAGTATACATGCAGTATTACTCATAACAGATTCTTGCTAAGAGTATGTAGCCTGGGTCTAATCAAGCCTTTAGATCTAACTCTCTGTTTACAGGAAATAAATAGGATAGAGGAAAAAATTAGGTGACATCACGAGGAAATAACTAAATTAGGAATGAGAACATTGTGTAAGACAATGGACTTGACTTTGCTCTGTTTTTTTTGGCGGGGTGGTGGGGAGTTGGACAGAATCTTGCTCTGTTATCCAGGCTGGATAAGGCACTACCCCTTATCCGTAGTGGAGTCCTGCTGATGTCTGTTTGTGTGTATGTATTTATTTATTTATTTTGAGACGGTTCGCTCTGTCACCCAGGTTGGAGTGCAGTGGTGCAATCTCGGCTCACTGCACCCTCTGCCTCCCGGGTTCAAGCGATTCTCCTGCCTCAGCCTCCCATGCAGCTGGGATTACAGGTGTCCACCACCACATTCAGCTAATTTTTTTGTATTTTTAGTAGAGATGGGGTTTCACTCTGTTGGCCAGGCTGGTCTAGAACTCCTGACCTCAGGTGATCTGCCTGTCTTGGCCTCCCAAAGTGCTGGCATTACAGGCGTGAGCCACCACGCCTGGTTGTATTTATTTATTTTTTTAAGACAGAATCCTGCTCTGTGTCCAAGCTAGAGTGCAGTGGTGTAATCATGGCTTACTGCAGCCTCAACCGCCCCAGGCTCACTTGATCCTCCCACTTTAGCCTCCCAAGCAGCTGGGACTATAGGCACAGGCCACCACACCCAGCTAATTTTTGTATAGTTTTTGCAGGCATGAGGTTTCACCATGTTTGTAGAGGGCATTTTGCCAGGCTGGTCTTGGATTCCTGGGCTCAAGTCGTCCTCCTGCCTCGGCCTCCCAAAGTGCTGAGATTACAGGTGTGAGCCACCACATCGAGCGTGGAGTCCTGTTCAGCCTCAGGTCTGGCTGACCTGAAAGCCTGGTTACTGTGTCCGAATTAAACCTAAACTCAGTTCTTAACATCCTAATGAGATAGATAGGAGTGACCATTCCCATTTTATGGGAGTAGAAGCTGGATCTGGGGAGAGTAGAGGGTGCCCAAAGGGTCAAATGAGGAAAAGCAGAGCCGTGCTCCAGGCTCTGACCCAGCACCCTAGGGACATAAAGTCACTTAGTCCTCACATTGGTCCTCGAAGTGGGGCTGGAGGCAGGTGGTGGAGCCTACTGATCTTCAGCTCAGACCTATATATATATATTTGTTTTTCTGGTTTTTTTTTTGAGACAGAGTTTCACTCTGGTTGTCCAGGCTGCAGTGCAATGGCATGATCTCGGTTCACTGCAACCTCCACCTGCCGGGTTCAAGAGATTCTTCTGCCTCAGCCTCCCTAGTAGCTAGGGCTACTCCACCCTCAGCTAATTTTTGTATTTTTAGTAAAGATGGGTTTCACCCTGTTAGCCTAGCTGGTCTCGAACTCCTGACCTCAAGTGATCTGCCCACCTCGGCCTCACAAAGAGCTGGGATTATAGGCAGGAGCCACTGCGCCCGGCCCCAAAGCCCTTGCTTTCTAAATACTTCTTTGGAACACAGTCGGGTGCCAGGGAATAAGGGTCTCTACTCTCCAGCAGTTGGCCCCACCTAGCTCCTTTCCTTCACGAAGTGTACTGCTTCCCCGGGCAGGCCTCATTCTCCCTCCCCGTCTTCTCCCTCCTCCCCTCTCTTCCTTTCCACCCCTTCCTTACACCCTTCCTCCCCTCTTCTCTCTCTCCCCTTTCTCTCTTCTTTCCCCTTCTCCCTTTCTTTTTCCTCCCACCCCTACCCCTTCTTCCTCTTCTGTTCTTTTTTTTTTTTTGAGATGGAGTCTCACTCTGTCATCCAGGCTGGAGTGCAGTGTGGTGTAATTTTGGCTCAACTGCAACCTCCACCCCCCAGGTTCAATCGATTCTCCTGCCTCAGCCTCCCGAGTAGATGGGATTACAGGTGTGCACCACCACGCCCAGCTAACTTTTTGTATTTTTAGTGGAGACAGGGTTTCACCATGTTGGCCAGGCTGGTCTCAAACTCCTGATCTCAGGTGATCCACCCACCTTGGCCTCCAAAAGTGCTGGAATTACAGGCGTGAGCCATCGCACCTGGCCTCCTCCTCTGTCCTTGCATGGACAGAGCAGAAAGAACACTGGACCTCAGTTTTCACCCCTCCTTCCCTCTCTGGGCCTCAGTTTTCCCAGTTATAAAAAGAGGGATTGGACAGTGAGAATGAGAAGGCTACTTGCTTCCCACGTGCACAGGCCGGGACAGATTCTTTGAGCATAAGTGGACCTTGGCCCCTGCCAAGGGTGCTCTGCCACCTCAAGAAGTGTCTAGCCTCATAACCCCATGCCCCAGGCAGCCCATTGGGTGGGGGGTGGCTGAGGAGAGAGAGGTCCCTGGCCTTGGGATCTGTGAGCCCTCTGCCCAGCCCAACTGGCTGATAGCGTGGGTGCTGGCTCCACAATTGGTTTCCCTCAAGACACCAGTACAGCTCAGTCCTGGCCCAGGGCAGTGCTGCTGACTCTTTTGGAGTCTCAGGGATTGCTGCCACTGCCTTTAGGGATGGCTTCCATGAAGGCAGTGGCAACAATCCATGTTTTAATGTGCTCCCAAGGCTGGCAAGCCTCTGCACCCTTCACTGACAGCCTGCTGGCTGGCCCTGTGTGGTTCTGTTGCCACCTCTCATGGAGAATGACCTTGGAGGGCTGGTGCTGGGAAGCTCCTCCCCGGTGCACTAGCCCAATGCCCTCCTTGGGCAGATGGAGAACTCAGGCCGCACGAGAGGCAGGGCTTCTCCAGGGCATGGCTGCAGAGTTGAGGAGCCAAGAGCCAGAGTGATCAGGGATGGGCGGGCACCATGCTGTTCTCTGGGCCGGGGCCAGAGCAGAGATGGGAGTGGGTGCAAAGCAGGGAGAGAGAGGCTGGGAGGTGGAGGCAGGGAGGCTAGGGCACTCTCCTGGGTCCTGAGCTGCCCACATTCTGCTCATCTTGGTGGTGGGAGGGAGGTTAGCCACCCTGATGCTGTGGGTAACCTGGGGTGGCTCCAGGCCTCAGTTTCCTCATCTGTCCATATGAAGTTGGACTCGATCCTTCTTTCAGCAGACCCTGAACCAAGCCCCTGCTGACTGCAGGCTCCCTGCCGGGATCCAGAGATGCATAGATCAACAACGTCCCCAGGAGCTTGTGATTCTAAGAGGGGAAACTTGAGGGTCCGTCCTGATTCGGGCAGGATATTCCCTGGCTTAAAGAAGAGCTTGTCAGACCCAGAATGGAGGGGCCCTGAGTCCCTCCCGGCCCCCTAGCACCCTGCTTTCTATTCCTCGGCCCTGCTGGCCTTTTGTGTGTTGCCCACGTAGGAACCAGGGGCCCCAGGCCAGGTCCTAGGGCATGTTCCCAGCTTGTGGCAGGAGAGGATGCCCTTGTACCCAGGCAGGCATGGTCCAGCCTCCCAGGCAGTTCCCAGTATGAGGAACCTAGGATGGTGCTCAGCCCAGAGCCCCAGAGCCGGCTTGGTTCCTTGGCAACATCCTGAGGAATCCAGCGGCTCCACGCTGGCTCCCTTCCTCTTCCCTCCCACCCTCCTGCCTGCGGGGGTTGGAGGCGGAGGCAGCCAGCCTCTATAAAAAGCGAAAGAAGCTCTGGCAGCAGCGAGCAGACAGCACTGAGCTCTGCCGCCTGGCCATTGCCGCCTGCCTGGGTACCTGCCTGGACCCTCGCCCACCCTTGGCCATGGCTCCAATATCTCTCTGGTGGCTGCTCCGCTTGGCCACCCTCTGCCATCTGACTGTCCTGCTGGCCGGTAAGTGGGACCTAGACTAAAGCATGAATGGAGAGGGGAGCCCCCAGCCTTTCCTCTGCCCCTCAGGCCTGACATCAGGGGCCCCAGGCCCTGCCTGGGTAAAGCTGAAGGTCAGTGGCAGCCCGTTCCCCAGGACATGAAGGAGGGGGCTGGGCACCTCCCCGGACCCAGATGCAATGCTGGACAGATTTCAGTTGCCAGTGACTGCCCTTGCCTGGCCATAAGCACAGAGAGGTGGTGTAGGTGGCATAAAGGGGCCAGGTGTGGGTGTGCCAGAAGGGAGGGGGTGGAGGGAGCCTGCAGAGGCTCCTGGTGGACACTGGAGTGGGAGGCCCTGGCTGACAGTGGCTGGCTCTTTCCATCCAGTATTCACGTGTAACCCACAGCCCTGGCCCTGGGTCAGGCCACAGTTGAGGCTTTCTCCTGCTCTGTTTTCAAAGCCTCCAGATTAGGAGGCCTAGGGGCAGTGAAGGTCAAGGTCACCGCAGCTCATGGTCGGGGCTTGCCACTGCTGCCCTGGCCTATCGCCCCCGTTGTGCTGCCTCTGTCTACCCATCACGCTGGCTGTCTTCCTCATCCAAGCACAGTGTAGAAAATGCTTTTGCCTTTAGCCACTTGCTTACTGAAGCCCAGGACCTGGTAGGGCACATTATTAGCCATCCCACCTGATACGGATAAGATGGAGGCCCAGAGAGGTTTAGAAACTGGCCTGAGGATGCACAGCCAGCAAGTAGGGCAGGAGAGGTAAAATTCATGGAACTGAATGCAGGAGAGAGCACAGATGCACACTCACCACCTCTGTGGGCTACACCACCTCCTTGAACCGCTAGCCAGCTCCCTCCTCAGGGAGTGCTCCCACCATCTAGCAGGGTGACACTCAGAGAAGGCGAGACTGCCTGTGGGCACACAGCAAGTCTGGGAGAATGCGAAGTAGTCCTCAGCTTCCAGATATTTCCGTGGAGCAAACTCGCCCCGGGGCAGGGAGCAGGTGCATGGGTGTGTGGGCACGTGGGGGTGGTGGAGGCGAATTCCTGCTGGCATCCTGCTTTCTGGGCTTGGGCCCTGAAGCCTGAGGTCTCTGGGGGCAGTGAGCACTGGAAGGTGGGGAGTCAGATGGTGGAGGCTTGGCCACCATCTTGCTGTGTGACCCTGAGCAGGGTCTTGCCTCCTCTGGTGCGGCTGCTGCATCTTTAAATATAGCTATTACCTCTCCGGTGGGGTGGGGGAGGGTGACGAGGTTCCAATGCTTATGGGGGTGTTTTGAAGGGGGCGGAGGAGGATTACTTTTACTAAGCCGAGAAGGGGGAAGGGTCCTAGGCTAGGATGGAAAGGGGACTCTGGGAGACCCTGGATGTTCTGACTAGCAGCCTGAGGCTTTAGAACCAGGCTTCTGCCCTCATCTTGGTCATTGGCTTTACTGGAAGATCCTGGGTATTATTGCAATCTTTCTCAGCCTCAGTTTCCCTTTCTGTAAAACTGGGCATTCGACCAGGCTCACCCTGGAAGCCCTCTCCAGCACTGACATGTAAGGCTCTGAGAGGCCCTCAGGAGCCCCTACAGGAGTAGGGGGTGGTTTAGAAGCCAGAGACCCCAAGAGGAGGCTGGGGGATTCGCAGCTGCTGCCTTGACTGGTGCAGGGCAACTGCGTCAGTCCCCAAATGTGGGTTTGTGGGGCTGTGTCAGGCAGGAGCCTTCTGTGCTTTATATAACAAATCTGCAGCTACAAGTCAGCGCAGAGCATTCTCCCCCCCAAGAGCTGACGCATTCACTCCCACTCAAGTCCCGGCAAGAAAGAGAAAAAACCAATCTGTTTTAAGCTCCTATAGCCCGCCCCCATCATTGGCGGTGGGGGTGGCTGAGGAGGGCAGGGGAGGATAAATTCATGAGTGTCAGATCCAGGCCCCTGTTGAATTTAAATGAAAATTCCTCCATTCCTTCAACAAATACTTATTGGACATCTACTGTGTGACAAAACTGGTTCTCGGTACTAGGGCGGCATCCATAAATAAAACAGCCAAGGACCTCAGCCCTCAGGGTGCTGTAATTCAGCTGAAGAGGACAGATCGTACACAAAATAAATCAGCAAACAATTTGGTCTGTTGGAAGAAGAAAAGCACCGTGATCAAAAACTAGAGAGGGAAGGCCAGGTGCGGGGGCTCACGCCTGTAATCCCAGCACTTCGGGAGTCCAAGGCAGGCGGATCACCTGAGGTCAGGAGTTCAAGACCAGCCTGGCCAACATGGAAAATCCCATCTCTACTAAAAATACAAAATTAGCTGGGCCTGGTGGTTCGAGCCTATAGTCCCAGCTACTCAGGACGCTGAGGCAGGAGAATCGCTTGAAACTGGGAGGCAGAGTGAGCCAAGATTGCGCCACTGCACTCCAGCCTGGGTGACAGCACCAGACTCCATCTCAAAAAGAAATAGAAATAGGGGGAGAGAGGTGTCAACATTTTAAATAGGGGGCTAGGGAAGCCCACTGAGTCGGTGGCTTTGCACGGTTCGGAGGGAGTTGAGGGAGGGAGCCATGTGCATATATCTACGGCAGTGCTCCTCAGTGAGTAATTTTGCTCCCCTAGGGGCCATTTGGCAATTTCTGGAGACAGTTTTGCTTGTTACAAATGTCCCCGTGTTTTTGGTTCAGTGTGTAGAGGCCAGAGACGCTGCTAAACATCCTGCAGTGCATGGACAGCCCCCAAAACAAAGAATTGTCTGGTCCAAAGTGTCACTGTGGAGAAATTCTGCCCTAAGGGAAAAATGCTCCAGATGTTAAAAAAAATGCTTATTCTCACAATCACACTGTGAAGCGGGTATTGGTCACATCCATTTTACAAGTAAGGAAACTGAGAGTCTGAGTGACTCGCTCAGGACACACAGCGGAGCAATGGCTCAAGCCCTGTCTCTATCTCCTCACCCAGACCCAGGACATTTCCCAAGTCTCCTTCTAAGACCCTGGAAGACTCTTAGAAGTCCTTGAGGTCCAGCCTAAAGGACACTTCCTCCAAGAAGCCTTCCCTGATCATTTGAAATTGGAAGTGGTCTCTCCCTCACGTAAACCCCAGTATGTCTGTGTGATGTTCTGGAATATTGTGTTTCTACCTGGCATCTAGGATAGCCTAGAACAGTGGGGTGTTTAGGGGCTGGGTAGAAAACTAGCTCTGCCACCACACAGCTGTGTGGCATTGGGCACATTTAACCTCTCTTATCCCCAGCTTCTGCATCTGTGAGGTGGGGACAATAATATTCCTTTGCAGGGATGTTGGGAATTAAAGAGAGTAGACGTGCACGTGCTGGACACAGGGTCCAATACACAGTAGATGGTCAAAAACAAAAAAGCTGATACTTTGTGTGCCTGTTTTACCTGCCCATAAGGCTGGGAGGCTTCCGAGGGCAGTGGGGGTCCTTGTTCAACTCGCTGTACCTCACAGCACCCAGCACAGGGCCTGGCAAGAGGAACCAGCATTTGTCGATTGACTGAATAAACAGAGTGATCTGATGGCATTTGGGATGGAAGTGCTCTCTCCAAGTGCAGCACCAGTGCCTATGGGAGAAAGAGCTCAAGGTTAAGGATAAGAGGTCCTGAGATTCTATACATATTCAAAAGTAATTCCAACAAGCTTTGGCTGAATCAGGGAAGTGGATGGATGGATGGATGGATGGATGGATGGATGGATGGATGGATGGATGGGTGGGTGGATGGATGGATGGATGGATGGATGGATGGATGGATGGATGGAAGAAGGGCTGGTGAGGGGATGATGAGGGATGGATGAGAGGGTGAGATAAAAGGGGATGGACAGGTGGTAGGTGGGGGAGACGGAGTGGGTAGATGGATGAATAGAGATGAGTCGGGGATGGGTGAGAGGTGGCAGGTGGGAGGGGAATGGGTAGAAGATTGATAAGAGTGGGTGGACGGATGGTTGGCTAGGTAGACAGATGCATTACAGAGAGATAAGTAAATTGAGACATAACTTCATTCAATGAATATTGTTTGAGTATCCAGCTTGTGCTTGATGCTGGGAAACTGTGATACCGAGACAGATGAGGTCCCTGCCTTCCTTCACTCCTATGAATAGATAATAGATGACTGGCTGGATGAGGTATTGTTTCCATTTACAGAAAAGAAAACTTCAGCTCTGAGAAGGGACAGGCTCCCCAGATTAGTTACACAACCTTCCTGGCAGGACCAAGAACTGAGCCGGCACAGGACCATTTAGGCACCATGCAGAGGGTGGGGACTTTGGAGACAGGAGACACTGTGGCTCTTTACAGCCCTGGAGGTGGGCAGTGGCTTTCCCCATCCTGGATTTGGGGCAGAAAGAATGGACCTTCCTTCCTACCCACCGGGCAGCCTCCCTTGCCTCCTCCCATCTCCGGTCACTCAGGGGCACCATATTTTCTGGGGTTTTCCCAGGAAGGCACCTGCAGGCCAGTTTAGGGGACTGCCACCTGGCCTCCACTCAACAGGGCCTGGGGAGGCCACAGGTGAGTCATTTTGAGGTCCCATTGCAGGAGGAGGGTGGCCAGCCCACACGGTGACTTTTATATCCTCGTTACTCAGAGAGAAAGGACAGCCCTGTGACCTGGGGAGCCCCTCCTGCACACCCCCCTCCAACTCCCTGAAGCTACTAGGGCTACTCCTTTTTGACTCAACTCAGACCTGCAGGCCCTCAACCACCTCCCCACAAAGCAGGGTGGGCCAAGGCTAAGGGGGAGCGATGGAGAGAGGAAGCAGCATATTCTATAAAGTGTGTGTGTGTGTGTGTGTGCATGCATGCGTGCACCTGTAAATTAGGAAGGTGGAGTATGTTTGCATGGCCACATGTATGTAAGTATTTGTGCATGAGCAATTAATGTTCTGGTGGAGCCCAGGGATGGTCTAGGGGGTCTCCCAGGCCCTGAAGGGCTGATAAGATCAGCTTGCTTTCTTGCCTGCCCTGACCTCCAGATGTTGGGGTCTTGCTTCTGCTGCACATAACCCTGACCCAGATCTGAAACCCAAGCTCTTCCTTGTTTTTTATACTCATTCTCCCTGAGTTCACACTAAATAGAAAAAATTTGCTGGGATTTTAGGAGACGAGGGAAGTGGAAATGCAATACAAGCGACTTCAATTGTTTGTGTCAAATATTTGGGTTTAGATATTCTCAACCTGTCCTGGCGTTTCTCTGGCTCCACGTGACACTCAGCTACTGCCTGCCCCTCCCACCCCACTCTGCCCCCACCCTATTCATACCTTCCATTTCCAATCCTCCCCCTACTCCTCTTGCTCCAGGAACTTCAAATGTCTCTTCCCTCCTAGGCAGGATGACTCAGTACCTTTCAGCAACTGCTCTCAGACTCACTCCGGCTCTTAGCAGCAGAACAAAGGATTATCTATCAGCAGAGCCCACCTTCCTTAGAAAGCAGTTGTACTTAGATGTTTTTAAGAAGTTTATTGCTAGGCATGGTGGCTTGCATCTGTAATCCCGGCTACTCCAGAAGCTGAGGTAGGAGGATTGCTTGAGGTCAGGGGTTCAAGACCAGCCTGGGAAACACAGCAAGACCTTGTCTCTTAAAAAAATTAGCCAGGCATAGTAGCATGCACCTGTGGTCCCAGCTACTTGGGAGGCTGAGGCAAGACAGTCTCTCTCTCTCTCTCTCTCT
>PVKP010035942.1:0-22856 GCA_004027715.1 Plecturocebus donacophilus | reverse complement strand
CAGAGCCTTTTTTTAGTTGAATGGTCGACTCCCAGGTGTTCCAGTCGCCTGTTGAAAAGGCGCCGGGATCTGTGTGATTTCCCCTGCGGGGACACACTGCGCAGGCTGAAACAGCGGCGCTGCGATTCGTAGCGCTTTTTTGCCTGGGAATCTCCTGGGCTGGCTCCCTGATTCAGTCCCCTTTTTAATCCGCCTTCCCATAGCTCCACTCGCCAGTTCAAAGGGCGCCCAGACCAGTGGATTTTGTGCGGAGAACCGCCGCGCCGGGGCGCCGGCAAAGCAGCCGCGCCAGCCGAAACAGCCGAGCCGGCCAAACAGCCGCGCCAGCCGAAACAGCCGCGCTGGCGACCCGTGGGGCTGCTCCGCCTGGGGATCTCCTGGTCTGGGGGTAATAAAAATCCGTCTGGAAATGCGGCGTCCACTCACCCTCTGCACTTTCACTGGGAGCTGCAATCCTGAGCTGCTCCTATGCGGCCATCTTGGATCTCCCCGCCGATGAATACTGTTTTCTACTATTAATTCATGTTACTATGAATTTAAATTTCAAAAATTTTTAACCTTAATCTTTAAGTTCTCCTTGAGAATGTTTTCAATATATACAATTAATACAATTATAAAATAATATATTTAAAAATAATATAACATTTAATGCATAAGAAGATAAAGTAAATTTAATGTTCAAGATTTATTTCATATGAATCTATTTTAATAGTGATACAGTGGCCACAGAGAATATATATTTCTTAATATGAATATATATGCTATTTTTAGATTCCTTAAACCTTGATTAGGAAGCCTTCAATTTGTTCATTATCCCAAGTAAGTGCTATCAGAGTTATTTTTATGTTGGTACATTTTGCTGTTCTTAAGACCAACTTTGGAAAACATCCAAATAATTGTGCATTCCAACATGAAATATCTCTTTGTTGCTGGTGTTTTATCAGTTAGTTTATGACTTCCCATGGAAATCTCTGGTTGACCTGGCTCTTCAGTATAGAATTAGTTCCTCAGAAGGTGACTGCTCTGATGTAAGGTTGATGCATCAAACACTTCTGAGATGGTTGCTAGACATAGTAATGTTCATTATCTTCCTAGGAAACCCCAGTGAGTGACTTGACTAAGTTTTCATTTTATTTGTGACACTTTGATTTCTGAATATGTGTCATGGCTCTAATTTCGAAAGCATGAAGTTCCTGTAATGAACTTCTTGGAGTTACTGCACAGTATCAGACAACCTAGGATTGGGTTAGGAATAGTCTTGTGTCTTTCATCTCCCTACAGGGAAATTGGTCTCTAAAGAGATTTAAAATGGACCGACAGGGTGTGACCCAAGTGCTGTCTCGCCTGTCATATATATCCGCACTGGGCATGATGACAAGAATCTCTTCCCAGTTTGAAAAAACAAGAAAAGTGAGTGGTCCTCGCTCCCTCCAGCCATCTCAGTGGGGAATGCTCTGTCCTTCTGACACTCCTGAAGGAGAGGTAAGGAATCGGAGGAGTCTTGATGCTGTGTCAGAGGCCATACCTATGTCTGTGCATAGTGTGGGGTGGGGGTGGTCTGTTTCTGTTCCCATCTCCCAGGCCATATCCTTTCTTTGGTCTGCCATTTATCTGTCAAAGAAATATTGGCATGCTTGGAAGACTACATTAGTATCATTCTAAACTAGGACCTGCAAAAGCATTTGATTCAGTAAGTTAGCTAAAAGTAATACAGTCCATGTTTCTCTTGCTTATTTTAGTTTATCCCAAAATCAAACCATGCACAGAAGGGATAAGACTGTGAAGGCAGATTGAAAGACCTATCATCTCTCATGCTCATGAGAGGCTCTTTTTGAGCAGCTCCTTATTGTCCTTAGGTGGGGCCTGTCACAGCCAATTAGGAGTATACAGTCCATTACCTAATATGGATACTAACTCATTTATATTGTAAACACAAGCAGTTGCCTCAACACCAAGCCAGGGAGTTTACATTGGTTTACTTCCATACCACCTGCTACTCTGTGTCATGGTCCTTTCTCCTTTGTGTTAACATTGTTTGTTTCACTTGATTCCGTTCCTTCTAAATTGTAAAATATGGAGGAGGTAGGCTCACCATTGTATCTCAAGCTCCTAACACAGAGGCTTGGTTAGAGTAGAGGCCCCATGAACATATGCTAAATTAATAAGTTAAGTTATGACAAGTAAAAGATATAGGTTCCAAAGTGTAGGGATTTGTTATTATTTGGAAGAGATGAAAATAGGAGTTTGTGTAGAGTTGTGGTTTTTATAAATTATTCTTCTAATTTATCTTAAACCATATGGAAATTGACATTAAATTGTGCAGTTTGTCAATTTTTTATAATTTATGTATCTTGAACTTTGAAACATTTCATTTCCCAGAACTCTTTCAGCTAACTTCAGCAAAGTAGCTATTTTGTACATTACTGCAGCAGATGATTTTAAGACTTGAAGATACAGTCTTACAAATCATCTGTCTTTAAGTATTTTTTTTCTATTCCCTATATTCTGTCCTTGTTGGTATTTTTGTTTTAGAACTTTGCCGGGGTGTATAGAAGTTTAAAACCATTTATTTCCTTTTCATTTTGAAATAATTTTAGATGTACAAAAAACTTACAAAACTAGTACAAAGATTTTCCACAATCCTTCATCTAGATTCCCTGTGGACATCTTGCATAACCATAACACTGTTATCAACCTCATGATATTAAACAATACTGTAATCTATGGATCTTATTCAGATTTTGCCAGTTGTCTCACTGTTGTCTTTTTTCTGGTGCAGAATCACACATTGTTTTTAGGTGTCATGTCTCCTTGTCTCTTTTAATCTGAATGTGTTTTTCAGTCTTTCTTTATTTACCTTTCATGACCAAGAAACTTTAGGATACTGGCCAGTTATTTTATACAGTCTCTCATTTCAGGCCAGAAGTTTTATATTTTTATATAGCTGCATTTATTAATGTTTTCCTTTACTTATTTTATACAATGTCATAATGACTGTAATGTTCCATTGTCTGGGAGTAATTGTTAATATAATCAACTTGTTGGGCACGTATGATGCCATCAACATTTATAATTACAAATAGTACTGTGCTGAGCATTTCTGTAGCTAAATCTATTTTATATCCATGCTTGTTATGAAGATAAATTCCTCTGAGTTAAAGTAGGTATATATTTTAAAGGCATTTGTGTTAATCACCAAAGTGTGCCCTACAAAGTTGTACCACTTTGCATTGCTGCCAGCAAAGTAGTGAGCTATTTTCAGATGCAAACTGTACTTTGTATTATTAATGTTCATTCTTAGAAATGACTATCTTTTGTTTTTTAGGCATGCGGCTTGGTTAAAAACTTGGCCCTTATGACACACATCACAACTGATATGGAAGATGCACCCATTGTTAAATTAGCCAGTAACTTGGGAGTAGAAGATGTGAATTTATTATGTGGGGAAGAGCTCTCTTACCCAAATGTGTTTCTTGTCTTTCTTAATGGTGGGTATATCATAGAGACATGTTGATCCTGGATAGTCTGTGAAGAAGGGGAGGGAATCCATTATTATCCTGATATTTAAAGCACAAATACACTTTAATTCTGAGTCCAAGTTGACCTTTACTTAAAAGTAGAAAAAACAATGATAACGGCAACAGTTACTTTATTGGCTGGGTTGTCCAAGGTTCTCAGAGGATATAGCTGTTAGAGCTAAAGGGTAACATTGCAGAGAGTGGCTGCTTTCTGCCCTTTTGCTGTTGCTGGCATATCCATAGTGGAACAAGATTCAACGTGGTATCTTTAAGTACGTGTTAGATATTGGAGTCACTCTGCAAAAATTATCAGATCAGCTCTTACAGTGAATTGACTTTGTTTAGCTGTCTGATAATCAGTATGTCAGCAGCCTGTGGTAAGAGGATCCCTCTCCTTGTCTCACACTGCAGTTACTTCTTCCATATACATCTTCCTGCCTCCTTCAAAGTCTCTCAGACTCAGCAGCAAGTATATTCTCTTCCTTTCTGCTTTTGATTTGCTGCTCTATGTGCCTGTCCTCTCACTAGTATGCCCCATGAGCTTATCCCTTATCACTTTCTGTTCTCTCTTCCTTTCCCCCTTCCTCTGACTCTGGGAGACATTAACTCTTTTTCATATGGGCTGGTGAGGAAGGGGTCAGAGCTTCAGCAGGTCTGTTAACTGACTGCCTCGTTCATCATATCCCAGAGGCTAACACTGAGTGAACCTTCACTCTGCACTTTCACGCAGTACCTCTTTGAATCCTCCCACTAACTTTGGGAGGCAAAGTTCATTTTCCTCATTTCACAGATGATGATTACAACAAGAAGCAGTTTAATAATAGCAGTAGGTAATAGGCAGAATTCTCAGTACTTTAAATGATCAGCTTGTTTAATCTTTACTATCAGCCTGTGAAAGTGATGGAACCAGTGTTCAAACCCAGGTGGTTTTTGGGTACCAAGTTTGTGCTCCCAGCACTGTGCTGACAGATCAGGAAAATGGAGCTAGCTTTTCCACTATTCCTTGGCCAGCATGTGGAAGGACTGTCCCTTAACCAGTCTTCCTTTGTTGCTTCCCTGCAACCCCTTGGACTGGCTGCAGGTGTTAATAACAGTATTTTCAAATGACTGCTTAGTACTGCTTACTGTTTTTATTAGTTGAATGTATTAAATCAGGATGAATTGATTTTTTATTTCTGACTTACCTATTCTTTCTTTTTGCTTAGGTAACATCTTGGGTGTCATTCGAGACCATAAAAAGCTAGTGAATACATTTCGACTGATGAGAAGAGCAGGATATATCAATGAATTTGTTTCCATCTCAACAAATCTTACAGATCGATGTGTCTATATTTCTTCTGATGGAGGAAGGCTGTGCAGGTATGTGTTACTAAAAAAGAGCTTTTAAGAATCTCTTTATATTTGCTCTTGAATGAAATAGACTTGTTTTTATTTTTGAAACTGCTTTAACCTCTTTCATTGTGAAGATACATTTAATTGTTACCAAACACTTCATGAATATGCATATGAGGTACTGAGGATTTAGATTAATGGGAGACAGAGTCTACCCTCAGAGAGCTCAGTCTGCTGGGAAAAACAGAAAAAATGACTAATGCCAATCAACTGTGCTAGTAGTTAATGCTAGCCATTATTTGTCATTTTAATGGACGCAATATATGTGTAAGGCTTTAACTTCATTCAACCCTATGAGGTTGGATTTTTCTTTTCATTTAGCAAATGAGGAAACCGAGGTTCAGTAAGGCAAAGTAACTTATTGAAAGCTAGAGAGTGGTGGAGTCTGTTTTTTATTTGAAAGTCCTTAGGGTTCGTTTTGACTCATGATTTTGCCCACTGTAGTCTGTTGCTACAAACTGAGCTTTAAAGGATGAGTAGATTGTGTTACTTGGATGTTGGAGTGGGGTAGGGGAGGAGAAAGGGCAAAAAAAGGCAAGAATTGAAACATGGAGGCATGAAGAAATAAAATAACATTAGACACAGTGGAAAAGTAGGTTCCTTTTATTCATTCAGCAAGTATTTATTAAGGACTTATTAAACACAGGTACTGTCTAGGAGCTGGAGGTACAAGGATGAATGTGACATAGTATCTGGTTTGAGGGGATATGCAGAAATACCAGCTAAGGTCATTGCCTTGTTTCACAAGCCTTCTCTGGCGTTATTGTAGTTATTCTGTGTAGACCTCAGGTAGTGTTGAAGCACGAGGCAGTGAGCTAGCAGTAGCTCGGAGTCTGTCAGAGCTGGGAGAGTGACTGTCCAGCATCCATTTCTCCTTCAGATGACAGTACTTCATTTTCCTTTGGGGACTGCCCCCCACAACTCCTGCCACTGGCAGGCTTCCTGGGATGGTTAGTCCAGCGCCCTGTTCTCTTCAGCCGGGGGTTGGGCATATGACCCAAATGAGGCCAGTCAGATCCCATCATCAGAGAATTTAAATCCTAGGTAGAATAAATCAAGGGAGGGAAGTGGTTGGACTTAATTCATTCTCCCAGTGCTGCATGCAAGAGACTACCTGTTACTCCTCATTTTCTGGATCCTTTGAACTGCTGTAGTTCCTTTTCTTTCTGAGGCTGAGCATTTCACCTTTTCCTTTGATTCTTGTCTTTCCATTAAATTCTTTTTTTGTTTTTTTTCATTTTGAGAGTCTTACTTCATCACCCAGGCTGGAATGCAGTGGTACAATCTTGGCTTACTGCAACCTCTGCCTCCCAGGTTCAAGCAGTTTTTGTGCCTCAGCCCCCCGAGTAGCTGGGATTACAGTCATGCACCACTGCACCTGGCTAATTTTTTGTATTATTAGTAGAGGTTGCGAGGGAGGGGTTCACTGTGTTGGCCAGGCTGGTCTCGAACTCCTGGCCTCAAGCGATCCACCCACCTCAGCCTCCCAAAGTGCTGGGATCACAGGTGTGAGCCATTGCACCCAGCACAAGTAAATTCTTAATGCTTCCAGTAAACTTCATTTTTTGTTTAAATTAGCCAGAATTGCTTTCTCTTCTTTGCAACCAAAGAATGGATAGCTGATATTATACCTGTGTTTGAATCCTAACTTCCCACTCACTGAGTTGTGTGACTCTGAGTATACTACTTCAGTCTCTCAGCCTTGGTTTCCTTGGCTGTAAAATGGAAACAGTAATGCCTGCCTAAGATTGTCCTGAGAACTAGTTGATATCAGGTGTGGTAAGTGCTCTGTAGGGTGCCAGGCACACCTTAGGTGCTTATATATAACTGTTAACAACATGGTCCAGTGAAGGACAGGAATAACAGTGACAATATCTAGGTTACTCTTTTTTAGGATTGCATTACATCCAGTGTAATATGACATATTTGAAAAGAAAACTCTGTTATAGAAGCAGCTTTAGAATGGCATAAGAGATCTAGCAGGAAAAAATAGTAGAATGTGTTGAGTAAAGTAAGGATAACTGAGGCAGCTAAATGCGATCCCCTCCCTCTCTTCCTCCTATTTCTGTTGTCACATCTGAGGCTTAACCTGAACTTCACTGCAGCGCTCAAATGAGGCATTTAGTGGGCTCTGCTTTCCTACCAAGAAGGAGCCAGAATTTCGAGGTACTGTGGATTTCCATGAAAAGCTCACCCAGTTCATTTTTCAACTTGTGTTCCCCTTTTGTAACTGTGTAGCTCCTCTTCTTAACTGTTTAAAAGTGCTCATTAGTCCTCAAATAGTTATTTGGACTTTAGGGTAGAGTGTACAAGTGTCTGGTGGTTACTTGCTCCTCTCTGTAAGAGCTGCTTATCCAAATAGCAACAGCCCTTGACGTTTCAGTGCCGCATGCCATCCTTTGTGTCAGGGTTTCCTCATGGTGGCAAAGCCCTCCGAGGCAAGTCCCCACTGACAGTTACAGGTTAATCTGCCAGAATGCCCTCTCCACCTTCCACCCTTTATGTTGCTGAAAATCACAAAGTAAGAAAGCTTTATTCTCTGCCAACTTTTAGCCACTCTCTTTGGTCATGTGTAGCTTTAAGTGTCTTGCTAGCCTAGCTCAGTGATGTTTAGACTAAATCAAACTACTCTAAACATCTGGATATTCATCAAAACCTCATAACACAATGCCATTATTACCCTTGGTGACAGTGCTTCTTTGCCTGTTACCTCTGTGAGTAGTATACAAAATATTTCCAATGTGAAATCAGGGGACATTTTGGAATGATACATTACATAGTTAAAAAAAATATAACATTAAAGGTTTTGTTTCCTTTTCAGACTTTATTGAGTATCATTTTTTGTGTTGCCTTTTTGTTCAAAATCAAATGTTTTTTAAGATACTTGCAGGAAGCAGTGTGTTTGTGCATGAATATGTACACACATACATGTGCACATGGGCTTGGGTCTGTGCGTGTGTATATGTGAGAGAGAACATAGGCCCCTACACCATGCTCATGCATACAAAAATACCTGATGTCCTCAGCAATCCGGGAATAGGTTTGGTTGTATTTACATCTTCCCTCATCTCACTTTGGTAAACTAACTTGCCTGTGTAATTTTTCCCTGGAACTACTATTAATTTGGTTTTGCTTTTTCCATTCTAGACCCTATATAATTGTCAAGAAGCAGAAGCCAGCAGTCACAAATAAACACATGGAAGAGCTGGCCCAAGGGTATAGGTAAGTAGCCAAAAGTAAAACTTATGAATCTCCTTAGTACACACGTACGTGATTTAAGAAAAGTGTATTTTCATTTTAGTATTTTAATTTCTTTTCATCAAATTGCTAGCCTGTTAAAAACCTATTTTGCTCCATGTGAACTTGGTTGGACATTGTAAAATATTCATGAATTTAGATCATGATGGTTACAGAATCTTGGTGTAAAGTGGTACACAAGTAATTGTTTCTGGTAAGAAAAGGACTTACACATTTTATGTCAGCATAGACACTGTAGGTCTCATCATGAGGTTTCTGTGGTTAGAATTTTTTTAAGAAGTGGGGACTAGATTCACAAGAGTTACAGATGGACACTTTGCTGTTTTTATTTCAGCAATTTGTGGTTACTGTATGAGCTAAGAATAACATGTTTCAGGTATCCTAATGTAATGATATTCTCTGGGAGACAAATGTGCTTTGGGCCAAAATGAAAGCCAGTATCTCCTGTTATTATATAAAATCCTGAAGAAAAAATGCTTTATAATGATGTCTCTTTGATCAATAATTTCCCAGGAATTTTGAAGATTTCTTACATGAGAGTCTGGTTGAATATTTAGATGTGAATGAAGAAAATGATTGTAACATCGCACTGTACGAACACACAATTAATAAGTAAGTAGGATCCATAGCAGGCATAAATTAAAACCTGTTCTGACTATAGAAACTACTCTCTCTTTTCATTGTCATCTTCAGTCCTATCTTGTACTCTTTTGGCAGGAACTGTTAGAAAATACAGTCTTTTTTTTATTTCGAAAGTGCAGGTTTGTTATATAGGTAAATGTGGGCCCTGATGGTTTGCTGTACTTATCAACCCATCACCTAGGTATTAAGCCCCGCATGCATTAGCTATTTATCTTGATGTTCTCCCTCCCCCAAGCCCCCAGTAGGCCCCTCGGTGTTGTAGTTCCCCTCCCTGTGTTCATGTGTTCTCATTGTTCGACTTCCACCTATGAGTGAGAACATGTGGTGTTTGGTTTTCTGTTCCTGTGTTAGTTTGTTGAGGATGGCTTCCAGCTTCATCCATGTCCCTGCAAAGAACACGACCTTGTTCCTTTTTATGGCTGCATAGTATTTCATGGTATATATGTACCATATAGAAATTTACAATTTTAATGCAGAGCGTAACCCATCATTTATCCCAGTGAAGAGTATTATAGAGCAGCTAACTAGTCATCTTTAGATTTAATTATCCTTTCTGTTCATATGACAGTTAGTGTGTACACACACACACACACACACACACACACACACACACACACAAAGATACGTAGTTTTTTTTGGTTTTTGTTTTTTGTTGAGACAGGATCTTGCTCTGTCACTCAGAAGGAGTACAGTAGCACAACATAGCTCACTGAAGCTTAAAACTTCTAATCTCAAGCAATCCTCCCACTTCAGTCTCCTGAGTAGTTAGGATTACAGGCATGAGCCACCATGCCTGGCCTCAGTGTATATTTTTTAAAAGGAGTTGCTTCTCTGATTTTAATACTTGATTTTGCCAAAATTGAACTAATGAATCAAGCTGTATAAAAATATACTTATCTCTTTTAGAGATGATTTTGTCCATGGACATCTGAATTCTTCAGTACAGGAATTCCCTATATAGTCTGTTCAAAAACTATCTCGAAGTTTATGTACAGTTTATACACTTGAATTGGTAGTATGTTCACAATATTTCTTCTTGAACAATGATATTTTTAGAAGCATCTGCATTCCATTTGGAGTACATTAAAGAACATCTATATAACTTGCTGTCTGATGCATGTGACTGATGTACCACTTACCTGAAATTGGAATTCTTGCAGATATATTGCTAGGGAGTTTAGTATTACCACCTGATAACTATTTGTGTCTTCAATCAAGAATAAGTACTTTTCTGACCTGGTATAATGGCTCACCCCTATAATCCTGGTGCTTTGGGAGGCTGAAGCAGGAGAATTGTCTGAGGCCAAGAGTTTGAGACCAGCCTGGACAACATAGCAAGACCCTGTGTCTAAAAATAAAAATAAAAAATTAGCCGGGTTGAGTACATGGGGCACACACCTGCAGTCCTAGCTAATCGGGAGGTTCAGGTAGAAGGATCGCTTGAGCCCAGGAGTTATGGGTTATGATAACCATAGTGAGCTATGATCATGGCACTTCACTCCAGCCTAGGTGAGAGCCTATCTCTTAAAACAAGGAAAAAGAAAAACTTTTCTGTTTTCTGCTACCAACTGAAATAAACTACTTTTTAAAAGATTATAATTTACCAGCCTGGGTAACATGGCAAGACCCTGTCTTTACAAAAAAAACCTTAAAAATTAGCCAGGTGTGGGGGTGCATGCTTGTAGTTCCAGTTACTCAGAGGGGTATAGCTGGAGGATTGCATGAGCCCAGGAGGTGGAGGCTCTGGGAGCCATGTTCATGCCACTGCACTCCAGCCTGCATGACACAGCAAGACCCTATTGCCAGTATATATATTGCAAATATCAGCTTGGGCAACAAAATGAGACCATGACTCAAAATATATATAGCCTGAGTATATAAAAGAATTATTTTATAGTAGCCCCATAAATGGCAGTTCCATCCTTTGTGTTATTCAAACCAAAAAAACCCTCCATTTCCATCCTGCCCCTTTTTCTCTATAGCCACATTTACCCCTAGCTTATCATGTGAGCCTTCCAAATACACCTGGAATCTGAACTCTTTTCACTACCTCAATCCACCGCCTAATCCAGGCCACGTGGATTTTTGCAAAAGCCTATTTTAACACCTGTTCCCATACAGTCTTTCTTTTCCTAATAGAGCAGAGGGATCATGTCAGTTCTCTTCTCAAATATCTCAGGGGCTTTCTGTCTCCCTCAGAAGTTCTTACAGAGGCCTTCCAGTTCCTGCACGATCTGCCCACTTCCATTTCTACCTCTCCTCACTCCCTGTTCCAACCACACTGGCCTCTTCTCTGAATGCTACAGGCATGCTTCTGCCTTAGCACCTTTGCACTGGCTGCTTCCTCTGCCTGGAGCACTCTCACACATATCTACATGGCTCACTGCTTCACCTCCTCCAGGTCTTCACTCAGGTGTCACCTTCTTGTGAGACTTTTCTGACCACTCTATTGAAAATAGAAACCCTTACCTCTATCCACTCCTCTTTAGTCCTTTTTATTTTTCCTTCTTGCGCCTAGTACTATGTAGTAAAATGGGTGTTTTACTGATGTATCTGTGTACTGTCTATCTCCCCTCACTAGAAGCTTCATGAAGGCAGGAATTTTCATCTGGTTTTTCATTGATGTAAATCAATATAACTCTCAGCATTACCCAGTTACCAAGCTATTCCGTACCTCGAATTAATTTCATTTTAAAAATGTAGAAATTTTTATATTATTTAATTTATACTTAACGTTTTTTAAAATGTAGAAATGCATTAAGTACGAAGAATGAATCCTTTTCCTTTGACATCCCACCAGACTCTACCCTCCAGAAGTCACCAATGCTAATAATTTCTTAGGTACTATTGTAGATTTTTTTTTCTGAGAACAAACATACATACATGATTCCACACAATGTGTGTTTATAAAACAATGATAACATTTCCAGTGTCTTGATTTTGAAACTTACCAGTATATTCTGGACATTTTCCATATTAGTATATTTATATACTTGTATATTTGTATATACAGTCACGTGTCAATGATGGGGATGCATTCTGAGAAGTTTGTTGTCAGGTGATTTCATTATGTGAACATCATAGTGTACTAAAACCTAGGTGATATATGTCACCTACTACACACATAGACTATATGCTAAAGCCTATTGCTTCTAGACTATAAACCTATACAGCATATTACTCTACTGAATATTGTAGGCAGTTGTAACACAATGGTAAGTATTGGTGTATCGAAACATATCTAAACAAAGAAAAAATACAGTAGAAATGCAGTATTATAATCGTTTGGAACCACCATCATTTATGCAGCCCTTTGTTGACCAAAATGTTATGTGGTGTGTGACTGTATATATATAAATATATATGTATATTTTTAAATTGCTGTTTGTTATTGCATTATCTACCTACACATATTTAGTTTATTAACTAGTTTTCTACAGATGAATATTTAGGCAGTTTCCAGTTTTTCCACTATTGTAAACAACAGGTTACTTAGTTTTCATATGAATTAAATTTAAGTGCTTTATACACAGTGAATAAAAAATCTTGACCAGGCACAGTGGCTCATGCCTATAATCTCAGAACTTTGGAAGGCTGAGGCAGGTGGATCACCTGAGGTCAGGGGCTCGAGACGGGCCTGACCATCATGGAGAAACCTCGTCTCTACTAAAAATACAAAATTAGCTAGGCATGGTGGCACATGCCTATAATCTCAGCTACTTGGGAGACTGAGGCAGGAGAATTGCTTGAACCTAGGAGGTGGAGGTTGCAGTGAGCCGAGATCACACCATTGCATTACAGCCTGGACAACAAATGCGAAACTCTGTCTCAAAAAAAATTTTTTTAAATTTCTCAATTCTTGTTCAGTTTCTAAACTGATGATTTTAAAGAGAATAATTTTCTTTTCTTTTTTGTAAAAAAATCTAGAGTGTTTGGGCTTCTAGTAATTGTTAGATACTATATGATTTTATGTATGTTGTTACAGTAGAAGAAAAAAAGTTCAGATGTTTCTTTTCGTTTTTCAACTCAGTCCAATCTTAACATCTGAAAAATTGGTTTTTACTTAGATGGAGAATGTCAACTTGGCCAATATTTAAAACAGTACATTTAAAAGAAAATCTGTTTTGTTCTAGACTATAAAATGTAGCTATAAGCTGATGCTCTTTAAAGAAAAAAACAAAGCAAAACCTAGAGTCTTTTCCCTTCCTGCTTGTTAAAGGAAGTCTTTTCCCTTCCTGCTTGTTAAAGGAAGTCTTTTCCTTTCCTGCTTGTCTGAGAGGTTTGGGGTTCTGCTAGGTCATAAGGTCATAACAATACTCTTCAAACCAAGAAATACATGGAAAGCACCTTCTCTCACCAAACTAGGGACATAATTTAATATATGTGTTTTGAAAAAAAAAAATAGATGAATAATTGGGTAAATGGGAGATCTTTTACCAGGTTTATTCCATTGATGGGTTGACACCTGGTTTCTTGGACATCACTTCTGTTCACAGGTGCTGTAAACCACTGAAATTTTTAAGATTACACTTCACAAACACTTGAGGGAGAAATAGCGGGTCCACAGATATCACAGATCCTAGATGTCACATCTGGTACTTTCCACAAAGACCTATAATTAATTTGGGTAATCTTTCCTATTAACACATCTGAGTTGCTTTATCATTTGGCCAAAAAACTGAATTTTCTGTAGAAATATATTATGAAAGTCACCAAGATTCTGACATCTACTAGGTAAAATCTTACTTTCTGTCCAATACTATCTGTAGCAGAGCTGTCCAGTAAAATAAAATGCAAGCCACCTATATAACTTCGAAAGCCACATTAAAAAGGTAAAAAGAAACAGGTAAAATTATTTTAATTAATATTTTTGTCAGTATATCCAAAATATTAACATGTCAACATGTAATTAATGTAAAACTAATGAGACAGTTTACACTTTTTTCCTACTATGTAAGTCCTCAAAATCTGGTATGCACTTACAGCACATTTCAATTTGGATGCCAATTTTTTATCAGAAATACTTATCTGATTTCAAAACATTTTCACTTTAAAAAGATTCATAAATGTAAGTTGTTCCAAGATAAAAGGTTTTAAATAACTGAGTTAAATTTCAGTTTTAGTTTTAAAATTTAAAGTAATTAAAATTAACTTAGCATTTCAAGTGATCAGTAGCCACAATTACCTAATGGCTTTGGTATTGGTCCCTGTAGGTCTATAGTAAGTTTTCTTTTTTTTTTTTTTTTTTTTTCTGAGATAGTCTTGCTCCATCACCCAGGCTGGAGTTCAGCGGTGTGGCGTGATCTTGGCTCACTGCCACCTCCATATCCCGGGTTCAAGCAATTCTCCTGCTTCAGTCTCCTGAGTAGCTGGGATTACAGGCACCTACCACCATGCCTGGCTCATTTTTAATATTTTTTTAGTAGAGTCAGGGTTTCACTATGTTGGCCAGGCTGGTCTCGAACTTCTGATTTCAGATGATCCGTCTGCCTCGGCCTCCCAAATTTCTGGGATTACAGGTGTGAGCCAACCTGCCTGGCCTATAGTAACTATTCTTAAAGGAGGTATATTCCACTCTAAAATGGTGATACAGTGTACTAACTGATATATGTTAGAAGAATGAGGAAAACCAGGCTACTCATCCATATGGATATTGTTGATATATTTCTATATGTTGAGTATAGTAATTTATGTGTTAATTACAAGTTCTTATGTTTCATTGTATTTTATTTAAGTATGTTTTTATTCTACCAGTTTTACAAGCATTGAATTTTATTGACTTATAAATCCCTTGGGGACCTAGGTAACAATATTTTTATACCACTAAGAGACACTTATTTTTGTACTTGATGCTTAAGATATCTGATTCTTACTTAACTTGTTAGAGACACCACCCACTTGGAGATTGAACCCTTCACTCTTCTTGGCGTGTGTGCTGGACTGATCCCATACCCTCACCATAACCAGTCCCCGAGAAACACTTACCAGTGTGCCATGGGGAAACAAGCCATGGGTAAGATTTCTTTCTTGAAACTTGGTTGTAAATACTTGGAAATACTTTTGGAAAAAAGCCTTACATCTTTATTCCTGCTTCACCAGTATTGTATATTTAAATAGATCAGGTACTGGGAAGTTACCAAGCCCAGGGAGTTGCCTGTGGAACTCTGCAAGGCTTGGTGTCCTGCCATGTCTAAAGAGTAAGCAAAAATGGAGAAAACCTCTTTGAATTTGTTTCCTTGACCAAACAAAGCAATATATAATAAATGTCACAGAATTATGAGGCATACATATAAAGAGAAAAGCCCTATAAAATGTCACTTGTTAACCTTGAAAGATGGGAGAAAGGACAGAAAAACTGAAGGTTAAGGAGGAAGAGGGATAAAAAAACAGATAAAGATTTACAATGTCTATTCGAATATACCTAGTAATTGCCTGTTGACAATCCCTGAACCCATTATACCCTTGCAATTGCTACTGTATCTCCTAAAACTTATCCAATTCATGTCATACTAGTTTCTAAATTTATTTTCTTTCTTTTCTGTTTTTCTTCTCTTTCATCTATTAATTCATTCATTCACTTGTAACATTTATTGAGCATAACTGTAGACCAGACATGAGGCTAGAGCCTGAAAATAGAGAGATGAGGCAGAGTGCTCAGGCAGTTCAAAAGTCTAGTAGGAGAGACCAACAAATAAAACAGTAACTCAATGTGATATAATAAAGGCTGTAATTGACAACCAAAATCTAAGAAAATCAGAGGAGGAGGGTCACTTAAAGTGAGAGTGGGTTGTTTCTGAAGGATAGAACTGAGCTGAGTCTTGGAAGACTGAGTATTTTTGAAGATATGGAAGTGTGACCAAGTATGGCATAAGAGGTTTTGGTACTTTGGTGTGGCTTCCTAGTGTAGCATGGTACAGAGGTTTGCAAGGTAGGTGTCATATGTTCAGGAATTTGAGTTTTATCTTGAAGGTAAAACAGAGAATACCAGTGCTCCCTGACCCTGCCAAAAAAAAGTTTAAAGCTTTTTGAAAAAAAATTTTTCTTTTTGTGGTGGAGTTCTGCTCCTGTTGCCCAGGCTTGAGTGCAATGGTGCAATCTCGGCTCCTCGCAACCTCCGCCTCCCAGGTTCAAGCGATTCTCTTGCCTCAGCCTCCCAAGTAGCTGGGATTACGGGCATGCACCACCGTGCCTGGCTAATTTTGTATTTTTAGTAGAGACCGGGTTTCTCCATGTTGGCCAGGCTGGTCTTGAACTCCTGACCTCAGGTGATCCACCCACCTCTGCCTCCCAAAGTGGTGGGATTACAGTCAGGAACCATCACACGTGACCTGAAATGTTTTTAAAAATCATTTAAATCCTGAGGTATTTAGTAAATTTTATTTTCGTGTATGCCCGTGACACCAATATGATTGTTGTCTTTGATTTAAAGTATTATTCAAAGAGCTTCATAAAGAAACTGTAAAAATGTAGAGAGGGAAGCATTTGCATTGCCTTTTGTTAACAACCAGAATGTATATAGCTCCTCAGTTACCAACAACCAGCTGCAACTGACCATAGCTTGGCAATTAAGAAATGCTATTTCTTCATTATGGATAGAGAGTAGATATATTTCTTTTCAAGTTTTTATATTGCCCTCTGGTTAGCTACAAAGAAATAAAAAGCATTTTGTCCTGCTACCATTTACCTGAATGATGTAATGCCTGGACAGTTGAGAATAATTCCCAGTGGGAAAATCTAAACAGCAGCTCATCAATTTAGCCTTTCCTATTCATCCTCAGTAGCAGTGTAGGCTGATTTCCCGCTTGTGCTTCTGACTTGCTAACAAGTTGAAATATACAGTACTGAACCCTGTGTGTCATGAAAGGGCTATCACTTCTATTGGGTTTACCAAACCATTTTGTTTCATGATGTGAATCCCAGCTGAAACAATACACCTTTTGTGTAGAACCTTCAGCAGAATTAACGGAAGACTAATCACTTCATCGCTAATGCCACTCTTTAGTGTGTTTGAAGATCGAAACAGAAAGAGCTGCAGCTATCTCCCCGTAGCGAAGCTTTTTAAAAAAATAAAGAATAGACTTGAAGGAAAGAAATATTTTTATATTTATAACTCCTCTCCCCCAACACGCACAAAAAAAAGAAAAGAAAAACCCTTTATATGTGGCTGTGAGTATCTGAAACGTTTGGTTAGTTACCACACACAGTTAAGCAGGATCAGTGTGTACAGAAAGCCAATTCAGTGTCTGTAGAGTTCTTTTGTAGTTTTCTGTGTGAAGGTTTTTTTTCTCGTTTTGTTTTGAGTGTCATTTGCAATTCATTGTCTGTGTTTTCTGAGGTTGGTGTATTCAGCTGCTCTGACCCTGGGTCCTGCACATTTAGCTCCTTGGATACAATCCTCTGACGTTACTGCTGACGCTAGGAAGACAAAAGCCACTGAATATTTTAAGTAATAAAAAAAAGCCTTTGTTACTGTTTGTTATTATAAAACACCTGACTGGAAAGAAAAGCAGTGAGATAAAAGTACATTTAGAGTTGGCATATAACGTGGCAGCATTTCTCTGTGGACACTGAAATAGCTGCAGAAGTATTGAGCAAAGTCTGCATGAAAAATGACAAAAGGAAAAAGATCGGCTGAGGGAGAAAATCCACAGCAGATAGCCAGGTCTGTAACGCAGATTTTGCACTTTGAGTAGAACTTCTCTCGATCGTTTGAATTCCTTGCAGTCCTGACAGCTGATAACTAAAACTCATACTCTATCCCATTTTTACTATGAGCCATTACTGAAGATTATTTAAATTCAGAAATTCTATGTGGATTTTCTAAAATAATATTTTACTTGCTATTCATCTGTCTGCTGGTCCATGTATAACATGGAAGATAGTAGCTCAGAATTAATTCATTAAATATTCTAGCCAATCTGAAAAATTTGCTGTCTACCATTCCCTTCAGTCCCTCCCAATCCCCCCAAGATAGTGAAGAAGTGAGAGAAAGTCATTTTCTATCACTATAAAGGAGACCAAGTCCAGCACAAACCACAGAGATGGAAAGCCTTACCTTGTATATAAGAGAGAGCTAATCCACTATAAAACACCACCAGAAGGTGTTTCTCAAATCTTAGGCGCTTTAAATTATTAATAAAGTTCGAGTTTCCACACAGCATCTTACTGTGCCACTGAGAAGCACTTCTCCATGGATATGGCTGTGTGTGTTGTTGTGACATGGCTCAGCAAGAAGTCAGGTGGACGTCTGGAAATGGCAGGATCTCCAGGTCACTCACTCAGCAAGGGCTGTGTGTTAGAGGCACATTTTGTGTCCTCTCATCGGCACCCAATGCCAAGTTCACGTGAGCCATACTTTCATATCCTTCCCATTTATTAGTTGGCAGTCCTCTAGTAGAACACTTTCTCCTGTGTAAAAGGATCTTCACTCACTATCAGCTCAATTAATGAATATGCAGCACAGACCTTCCCAGCCCTTACCAGTGGCTTCTTCTCACCACCCCTTACCCCTTCAACTCCAAACTACTGGGACTTTTTTTTTAAGCTTAGGAGTGAATGCAGCTTCTGTTTTTGTATTTGTTTTCAATAGATTCTATTCCTAAATAGTTTCTTCCTTTATGTTCCCCACTTTACAGTAGGCTGAGATATACTACAAATAGGCTGGAGAATTTTGAGACACTAAAAATACGTTATACAAAGATCCACATAAAATTTTGTTTTATTCTACACCTCTTTCCCCTTTCTGTTCGATTTGACTTTTAGCATATTTATTCTTTGTCCATTTGAATTCTGCTACTGGTTTAAAAAATTTTTTAATTATTGCAGCTATTTTAGGTGTAAGCTTATGTGGTATTTCTTAAGACTAGAATGTTAGCAATGAATATATACAAAGGTAAAATTGAGTATACCACGTTTAGTATGTAGGTTTGAGTGGGAGGTAAAATGGATGAAATTGCAGGGTAATAAGATATATATTTTTATTACTAATATGTTAATATTGGTCATAAAGAATGTTGCCACTTAATTGAGTATCCAAATTCTTTACGTACATTATTTCTTTTTTTTTTTTCTTTGAGATGGAATCTCACTGTCACCCAGACTGGAGTACAGTGGCATGATAACAGCTCACTGCATTCTCTGCTTCCTGGGTTCAAGGAATTCTCCTGCCTCAGCCTCCCAAATAGCTGAGACTACAGACGCATGCCATCGTGCCCAGCTAATTTTATTTTTTATTTTTAGTAGATACAGGGTTTCACCATGTAGGCTAGGCTGGTCTTGAACTCCTGACCCTAGGTAGTCTGCCTGCTTTGGCCTCCCAAAGTGCTGGGATTACAGATGTGACCCACCGTGCCCAGCCCTTTTTTTTTTTTTTTTTTTTTTTTGAGATGGAGTCTTGCTCTGTAGCCCAGGCTGGAGTGCAGTGGCGCAATCTCGGCTTACTGCAACATCCACCTCCAGGGTCCTGGTTCAAGCAGTTCTCCTACCTCAGCCTCCCAAGTAGCTGGGATTACAGGCACGAGCCACCATGGCCAGCTAATTTTTGTATTTTTTAGTAGAAATGGGGTTTCACCATGTTGGCCAGTCTAGTCTTGAACTTGTGATCTGCCCATTTCAGCCTCCCAAAGTGCTGGGATTACAGACATGAGCCACTGTGCCTGGACCATTTTTTAAAAAAAATCACAATAATAATCCTTTGAAATATAATCCATACCTTTTTTTTGTTGTTCTAACAAGGAAGCTGAATCCCAGTTTTGTTGAGTAACATATAAAACATTTTCTGTGTCTTCTATGTAATGTTACCTATAAACCTTACTAAAATTTATCTCAACCAAAACTAACTTCTTCCTTCATTTCTTTCCTGTCCATTGTGGATCATGATCAGGCTGCCTTTTCTGGTAGAATGTAAGTTATAAGCCCCTTGAAGTCAGGAGCTTCATTATTTATTACAGGTTGAATATCCCTTATCTGAAATGCTTAGGACCAGTAGTGTTTCCGATTTTGGATTTTTTTGGATTTTGAAATATTTACATATACATAATAAGCTATCTTGGGAATGGGACCCAAGTCTAAACACGAAATTCATTTAAGTTTCATATACACTTTATACACATAGCCTAAAGGTAATTTATATGATATTTTAAATAATTTTTTACATGAAGCAAAGTTTGAGTTTTGACTGCAACCCATTACATGAGGTCAGGTGTGGAGTTTTCCACTTGTGGCATCATGTTGGCACTCAGAAAGTTTCTGATTTAGGAGGAATTTGGACTTTGGATTTTTGGACTAAGGATTCTCAGCCTGTGCTGCATTTCATTCTTGAACAACACAAGAGTTAGGAGCACTGACTCTTCTCACAGTTGAAAATCCATGTATACCTTTTGATTCTCCCAAAGCTAGCCTTACCAATAACATAGTCAATTAACACTTACTTTGTATGCGGTATATACTATATGCTACATTTTTACAATTAAAATAAGCTAGATAAAAGAAAATGTTATTAAGATTATAAAGAAGATGTTTATTTTTCATTAAGTGGAAATAGATTTTCATAAAGATCTTTATCCTCATTGTCTTCATATTGAGTAGGCTGAGCAGTAGAGGAAGGGAGGGATTTGGTCTTGCTGTCTCAGAGGTGGTAGAGGCAAAAGAAAATCCATATATGAGTTGGCCCTCGCAGTTCAAATCCATGTTCAAGGGTCAACTGTATATCCTTTGTGACTTGCATAGTGCCAGATTAGTAGGGAATATACTAAGTCATGTTTCAAAAATGAATGAATGAATGAATCTCTGAGAATGTTAAAATTATTAAGAAATTGGGCAGATTTTTGAAAAGAATTTTGAAACAAAGAATAAATTGGAGGATTTATACAACCTGATTTTGATTTACTGTAAAGCTACAGTAATACAGTATGATGTTGACAGAGAGTAGACATATAGGTCAATGGAACTGCAATCAAGAGTTCAGAAATAGACCCAAATGTTTATGGGCAATTGATTTTCAATGAATGTGTCAAAGGAATCCAATGGAGAATAAAGTCTTTTCACCAAAATAAATGTCAGTATACTTAAATGGAAAAAAGGCACATTAACTTCTACCTTATAGAGTATAAAAATTAACACAAAATATATCATAGCTCTAAATGTAAGAGCTAAAACCGTTACACTTGAAGAAGGAAATCTAGGTGAAAACCTTCATAGCTTGAGTTAAGCTTTTTTACATAAAGAGTACAAAGTAGGCTGGGTGCGGTGGCTCACGCCTGTAATTCCAGCACTTTGAGAGGCCAAGGTGGGTGGATCACTAGGTCAAAAGTTCAAGACCAGCCTGGCCAAGATGGTGAAACCCCATTTCTACTAAAAATACAAAAATTAGCCAGACACAGTGGCAGGTGCCTGTAATCCCAGCTACTCGGGAGGCAGAGGCAGGAGAATTGTTTGAACCTGGGTGGCAGAGGTTGCAGTGAGTGCCTCTGTACTCTAGCCTGGGCAACAGAGCAAGACTCCGTCTAAAAAAAAAAGTACAAAGTATAAAAATTGATTTTCTCAAAATTAAACTTTTGCTCTCAGAAAGATACTGTTAAGAATATGAAAATGCAGGCCAGGCATGGTGGCTCACACTTGTAATCCCAGCACTTTGGGAGACTGAGGCAGGCGGATCACGAGGTCAGGAGTTCAAGACCAGCCAGACCAACATGGTGAATCCCTGTCTCTACTAAAAATACAAAAATTAACCAGGTGTGGTGGCACATGCCTGTAGTCCCAGCTATTCAGGAGGCTGAGGCAGGAGAATTGCTTGAACCCGGGAGCTGAGGTTGTAGTGAGCTGATATTGCACCATTGCACTCCAGCCTGGGTGACAGAGCGAGACTCCATCTCAAAAAAAAAAGAATATGAAAATGCAAACCATAGAATGGGAGAAAGTATTTGCAATACATATATCTGATAAAGGATTTGTAGTCAAGTATATATAAAGAACATGTCAATAATAAGACAACCCAATTAAAAGACAGACAAAATAAAAACAAAGCCAAGCACTTCACAAAGTTTTGGAATGACCAAGTAAGCACATGAAACTGTATTCAGCATTATTAGTTATCAGATAAATGCAAATTAAGACCCCTATCTTAAAAGATACTGCTACACACTCAGAATGATTAAAATTAAAAAGACTGACATACTAAGTGTTGGTGAGTATGTAGAGCAACCGAAATGCTGGTGGAAATGTAAAGTGATATAATCACTCTGGAAAATTCTTTGGAATGTTCTTGAAGTTAACTATACCTTTGCTAAACAACCCAGAAAATTCATTCCTAGGTGTTAAATATTTACCCAAAGTAATGAAAACTTACAAAGACTTGTATGTGAATGTTTGTAGCAGTTTTATTCACAGTAGCCAAAAACTGGAAACAATGCAAATATTCATCAACAGGTGAATGGATGAACAAAATATATATTTATACAATCCTAAGCCATAAAAAGAATGAACTATGATATTCAACCATATAGACAAATCTCAGAATGATTATCCTAAATAAGCAGATACTGTGTAATTCCATTTATATAAAATTCTAGAAAATGCAAACTTATTTGTAGTGATACAGAACAGATCAGTGGTCTCCTGAGGTAGGAACAAAGGGAGGGATCTTTTGGGTATTGGAAATGTTCTGGATTTTGACTATAGTGGTGGTTTCACAGGTATATATATCTATCAGAACTCATTAATTTGTATACTTTAAATGGATGAAGTTTATTGTATTAAAAAATGTTGATTTAGAAGAAAATTGGGGCTAGGCGTGGAATTTCAGCGCCATGGGAGGCTGAAGCAGGCGGATCACTTGAGGTTGAGGAGTTCGCCTGGCCAACATGGTGAAACCCCGTCTCTACTAAAAGTACAAAAATTAGCTGGGTGTGGTGGCACACACCTGTAATTCCAGCTAGAGTGGCTGAGGCACAAGAGTCACTTGAACCTAGGAGGTGGAGGTTGCAGTGAGCTGAGATTATAACACAGCATTCCAGCCTGGGTGAAAGAAAGAAAGAGAGAGGGGGACAG
>PVKP010035941.1:0-22856 GCA_004027715.1 Plecturocebus donacophilus | reverse complement strand
TTTTTTTTTTTTTTTTTGATGGAATCTTGCTCTGTTGCTTAGGCTGGAGTGCAGTGGCGCGATCTTGGCTCGCTGTAACCTCTGCCTCCCAGTTCAAGCAATTCTCCTGCCTCAGCCTCCCGAGTAGCTGGGATTACAGGCACACATCACCACACCTGGCTAATTTTTGTGTTTTTAGTAGAGACGGGGTTTCACCACATTGGCCAGGCTGGTCATGTGATCTGCCCACCTTGGCCTCCCAAAGCGCTGGGATTACAGGTGGAAGCCACTGCTCCCGGCCCATACTTTGGGATTTCAAAAAGTGGTTTGCATCCTAATTATTACCAATTATCTAAGTTTTTCAGCATGAGTTTTCTTCCCACTCAGATTCTGACAGATAAACATGAATTTATAGCAGAATCAATTCATTAAACATTCTTATCCACTTTAAGAATTGGGTATTTGGTCTCCAGCCCCAGCAGAGTATCCAGGTTGCCACAGATGCTAAGTATTTGTAGAATACATTAAACCACAACTGTTTCTAAATTTTTTCTATGGAAAGTTTAAATTTTATCATTATGCTCATGAGTTTGCGTAGTTACTGATTACAAATAATTTCACAGTCTCATCATACTAAGTTCTCAACTTAATAGAAAAATTTTAAGTGATGGTTTTAAAATTCCTACTAAAGAAACAACTAGTTACCAAAGCCTAATCAGTAAGTAAACATTTTTAAATGTAATACTTCTTTTTTCTTTGGACTTTTTCTTTTTCATTATAATAATAATTATTTTTTGAGACACGGTCTTGCTCTGTCACCTAGGCTGGAGTGCAGTGGTGTGATCTCGGCTCAGTGCAACCTCTGCCTCCTGGGTTCAAATAATTCTCCTGCCTCAGCCTCCCGAGTAGCTGGGATTACAGATGTGCGCCACTGTGCCTGGCTAATTTTGTATTTTTTTGTAGAGATGGGGTTTCACCATGTTGGACAGTCCGGTCTCAAACTCCTGACCTCAAGTGATCTGCCCACTTTGGCCTCCCAAAGGGCTGGGATTACAGGTGTGAGACAGCATACCTGGCCTTCCTTGGACTTTTCATCTTTGAAATCTCTGGATTATTTTTTTGAGACAGGGTCTTGCTCTGTTGCCCAGACTGGAGTACAGTGATGCAAATACAGCTCACTGCAGCCTCAACCTCCTGAGCTCAACTGATCCTCCTGCCTCAGTCTCTCAAGTAGCTGGAACACAGGTGTATGCCACCATGCCCAGTTAATTTTTTTTTTTAAATTTTCTGTAGAGATAGGGTCTCACCATATTGCCCAGGCTAATCTCAAACTCCTAGGCTCCAAGAACCCTCCCATCTCAGCCTCCCAAAGTGCTGGGATTACTGATGTGAGTCACCACGCCTAGCTGAAATTCTTTTCTGGAGGAATACTACTGAAATTCAGTCAGATGGGTTGGTTTGGCTTGGCACTAATGAAGCTATAGGTTCTTGAGGAATTTCTTTCCTATACCACAAAAACTCTCCAGTTCTACTTCATGCCTTCACCTTAACCCTGCCTGCCCACCCTTCCCTCAGGAATGCTGCTGAGTGAACAGAAATGTGGAAGGACTTGAACCTGTGAGGGGCTATCCCACCAAAGTGAAGAGCTTATAGCCTGGTTCCCACCAACTCAGAGGACCTCAGTAGGGCTTTGGGAAGCCCGTGGCATCACAGGCAACGGCCATGTCACATCACATGGGCCTGGTGCCGGTTCCCTTTCTTCATGGGAACCAGCTACTTGATAAAACTCCTGAGTGCCCAGAACCATCTGCTGTGGTATGGAAAATATCTCAGAGCTCTTCTGAAAAATGTGTGTCAAATTATGATCTTAGACATAATTTTAAATGAATCATGGGGAAATAGTGTAGGTAATAAAGGTAGTTTTATTCTCCCTAAATTTCAAATCTTCCCTACCCATGCCCACCTGAGAATCACCGAAGAGAGAACCGATCTTACAGTCTTGCCAGAAAAGTAAAAAAGCCTTTTACTGGCATAGCTAACAGCTGCCAAATGCCTAATGCAGGCAGACCAGAAACTCACCTCACCTATAGCCAAAAGCACTCTACCTCCTAAGCCTACTCCTCCCATCCTTAAGCCCCACCTCAACCAGCCTGGCACCCCTGCCCAAAGGACAGCTTCAGAGCCCTCATTCAGCCTGGGTTACCCAGCCTAGCTCAGCGTCTCTAGCGCTGCACCAGTCTCCTTCCACCCATTTCCAACCCCGGGCAATTCGTCCTATGCTCTGCCAGATGCATCTTCAGAAAGCCTTAGGTCACTCTCTCATTGCACCATAGCCACAGCGCTACAGGGCCTACAGCTTAGCACTCACAGGCTGCCTAATGTGGCCTTATAATGCCCGCCCCTCCACACACATTACCCCAAGGACCCTAAGCTGCTGCTGCCTGTGTTCTGACACCTTAACTTTCCTGGATTCCTTTTTACACCCAGAAAACATCCCCTACCCTCATGTTCACAGTAGCAGAGATGTCATGTCCTCCTGACCTCTCTTGCCTATGTGTGACATTCTTCTAGTCCCCTTCACTGATGCCTATCATTATGTGCCACACTTATTAGCTGCAGTATCTTAACTATATTCCATATATTGTGAAAGTCCGGCTCCTTTTAAAAACAAGAAAGAAGCCAGGAGGCTGCTGAGTCACTGACAGCCTGAATGAATTAATTAAAACTCGCTGGAGCAGTTCGAGTAGCTTGATCAAAGGTTGCCATGAGCCATTTTGAAAATCAGAAGAGAATCAGATAGTACAGCTTTTATCATTCCTCTTGACCACATCTTATACAACCAAAACAGGGACCAAAAGTGACCAAGGAATTACTTCCAAGGGCCAGAAAGGATCACCTACTAGAAAAGAAGTGGAACAACAAGGGCCCTATCTTAAAACTTAAGATTCAAAATAAACAACCACATTGCAAAGATCGTTCCACGGGTTTTCCTGGTGGAACTTTTAAGCTAGTCAGGTTTGGGGCTGCTAATGCCTGTTAGGGATTAGTCCAGGGCCTGGGACTGGATTATACCTGCTTGTCATCCTGGTGAAACCAAGGGCACACTGAAGAGGAAAAGAGAAAAGAGACCCTGGCCACTCAGAGCTGATATTCACTTTTTGAACAAAGCTCAACTATTTAACCAAAATTTTCTTCAACATAATGGGAAATAAATGGGTGGGTCTAATAGCAAAAATACCACACAGTGATTTTCAGACGTCTTCAACTGGCCACACTTCATGTGAGGCGAACAGTTTAACACTCAAGTAACAATCAGCTGCACAACACCACACAGATGCCAATTCCACAGCCCCACTGCATCCTTGAAGTGACAACAAAGCCAGGTTTAACACTTGTTTAAAATATATGTATGTCAGCTGGGCACAGTGGCTCATGCCTGTAATCCCAGCACTTTGGGAGGCTGAGGCAGGTGGATCACGAGGTCAGGAGTTCAAGACCAGCCTGGCCAAGATGGTGAAATCCTATCTCTACTAAAAATACAAAAATTAGCTGGGCATGGTGGCGGCGCCTATAATCCCAGCTACTTGGGAGGCTGAGGCAGAGAACTGCTTGAACTCAGGAGGCAGAGGTTACAGTGAGCAGAGATTGCGCCACTGCACTCCAGCTTGGATAACAGAGTGAGAGCCTGCCTCAAAAAAAATAAAAGTAAAATAAATGTATATCAGAAATGTAAGAAGTCAGTTAGGCTGGGATCACTTATGTCCACAGGAAAAACAAACAATAATCAATTGTATGGTTTCAGTGTTTCAAAAAGGACAAAAATTTATCTGTTATTCACCTCCCTGTCTCCAACATCTAATAGAGGGCCTGGCAAACAGAAGGTTATCACTGAATATCTGTCACAGAAAGGAAACAATTCTGAAAATGGAGGGAAAGAACAGTAAAGTGAAACAAACCAAGAGTCCTACAGCAAATACATAATAATATTTGCAAATATATAATTCTTTTGCTGACCAAAATCCTAACAAAAAAATGCCTTCTTGGGTGCCCATCCGTGAAAGCAAATGGTCTTCATCAGTAAATATTAGTACGCCGCTTTACAGTTTATAAGCAAGAAAACAGAATCAGCCCCCCAGAGGAACCCAGTGGTAGAGTCTGGCCATCTAAATTCCAGCCCGTGTGCCTTCTACTGCTGGAGTGGTACAGCAGACATCTGAGGTGGCACTTAGTTTTCCATTTCTAACACCGTGTGACTCCATGTCCCTAGGCTTGTTGAAGTGGGACTCAAATATTCCAGCCTTTCTCAGTTTGGCCCAGATTCCAGATCTACCTTTTCGATCACTTGCCTCACAGCCTTATTTTATTAAAATGGAATGTGAGTCCAACCAGAATCCCTGGCACTTAAAAGGCATTCAAGAAACATTAGTTTCCTTCTGAATACATAAGGACTTGCTACTTATTGTACAGGCTTTGAAAATTCTTATCATTCATTAATGCCTTCAAAGACATAGACAAACGGAAAAACAGAGATGTTTCCTTCTGCCCTAAATTTCCTGGAGAAGGACACCAGCAGTGGAAGCCCACTTTTAGCAGGTTTTCCTTCCAATGTAATCATCAAAAGGAAAACAGTAGCTTCTCTTTCCTGGTTTCCATTCTTCCTTCATTTTCAAACATACCAGTAAAGCCTGCAATTGCTTGGCACCCCAGACCCATCCCCTTCACTAAAGACCAACCATTGATGTGTTGTCTCCGTGTGCTTCTGATGGGCTCTGACCCTAAATGAGCCCCGGCCAGCCACATTCAAGGGGCTGTGTTGAGCCACAGCAAGGCTTTGAGAGGTGGCACAGAGGACTAGACAGAAGAGAGTTGGGCAGGGCAATGAGTCAAATGTCAGCAAACAGCGAGATATAAGATGTGTGGAACATCACCTTCATGCCATCCCAAAAGCCCCTTCTTTGGAGCTCTGCTTTGGGTGGAAAGAGGGTGGCCACTGGGGGAAAGCAGGGGCAAGCAGAGGGCGGATAGTCTGTGGCAGCATCTTCCCTGACATAGCACCCTCAGTCAAGCATCTGCTGAAATAACAAGCTTTTGTTGTTCTCACATGTCACTTTATCTCAAGGCAGCCTGTCACTTAGAAACTGCTAGCCATTAAAATCTACTTCTCTTCCTTCAGAGTAGCTTCTTCAAAACGAACTTAAAAATAGTCTGCACTGCAACATCTTTACCAGCTCTTCATTCTCTGATGCTGCACTCCATGTAAGGTTAGGTCTCCTCCTGCAAGGCAAGTCACCACAAATGGCTGTCGTGAGGCTTCCTTAGGCTAATGAAATACTAATTCCTTTATTAAAGAAAAGCTATGAATAAACATCAAGATAAAGTCAATTTGCACATATTCTAACACCAGATCTTATCACATTAAAATGCTGACATATTCAAATGACCTATTTTTACTGAACCCTTTTGTTAAAATATGTACAGGAATATGCATTCCCATTCCAAAGGGAATACCAGTGTCTCACACTGAAGAAAAGACAAGATGCATTCATTTCTACAAAAGATGATTTCAAATTATTAGAAAAAAATTTTTCAAGAGTGATAGGAGGGAGAATTCTATGCCTTTCTGATAGTGTTGAGACAACACTGGTAATTTAAAGAGCATCACAGAGCAGAGAGTAATTCCTGTGCGCTGCCTAACTACTATTTTGTTGTTTTTCTAACCTTTAGACCATCCATGGGCTTATTCTATTTGGCAGAACACATAAGTGATCTTAAATTTCCAATTCAAGCTGCTGAGTTAGATAAGCAGCAAACGGTAGAAGAGTTCCCATCCTAAGTGAAAAGGCCCTAAGTCCCCAATTTTGCAGAAACTTTACAAACTTCCATTTTCTGATCCTACAGAGAAACTGAGGCCCAGGAAGGGGTGGTGATCTGTCCATGGTTTGCAATGCTTACAACTTCACTTTTAATCACATCTAGCTGTTACTCACTTTTCAATCACCCAACTTCAGCTGGAACAATAAACTACTCAATCTGTAATGTATAAAATTTCAATAAACGACACATGTATACCAGTAATTTTTCATCAAATGACAGTATTTTGGACCTAATATACTGCTGTGTTTCAAACAGGAAGCAAAACAGCTAGAGTGAGAGAGCATTAAACATATCTTAGGCTGGGCACGGTGGCTCACGCCTGTAATCTCAGCACTTTGAGAGGCCGAGGTGGGCGGATCACAAGAGATCGAGACCATCCTTGGCCAACATGGTGAAACCCCGTCTCTACTAAAAATACAAAAATTAGCTAGGCGTGGTGGTGTGCACCTGTAGTCCCAGCTACTCGGGAGGCTGAGGCAGGAGAATTGCTTGAACCTGGGAGGCAGAAGTTGCAGTGAGATCACGCCACCGCACTCCAGCCTGGCGCCTGGCAACAGAGCAAGACTCTGTCTCAAAAAAAAAAACAACAACAACAAAAAACATATCTTAAACATTAACGGAGATCAGCTACTAAAACAAGTGGCCAAAATATTGACTTGGCTTTTGGCTTCTGTAATTCAAATAATCTCTGATCCAACCAGGCGTCAGCTGAAGAACATAGCCTCAGATCAATTTGGGTAACAGAGAGCTGATCTGTTCTAAACACTACTGTGAGGAAAAGCTTTGATCTTCCCTTCATCTGAAGTTCAACAGCATTAGTTTATCACTGCAACGACTCACTTGGCACTTGTGCTGTTAGTTATTTGTCATAAATGTCTAATATCCCCAAATAATCTGAAAATATTTTTAGGGCATAACTTACTTTTTTTTTTTTGAGACGGAGTCTTGCTATGTTGCCAAGCTGGAGTGCAGTGGTGTGATCTCGACTCACTGCAACCTCCTCCTTATGGGTTCAAGTGATCCTCCTGCCTCAGCCACCCAAGTAGCTGGGACTACAGGTGCGTGCCACCACGCCCAGCTAATTTTTTGTATTTTCAGTAGAGACGGGGTTTCACCATGTTGGCCAGGATGGTCTTAATCTCTTCACCTGATCCACCCGCCTCGGCCTCCCAAAGTGCTAGGATTACAGGCATGAGCCACTGTGCCTGGCCAGGCACAACTTTCTTGTAGGTCACTTCAGTAACAGTCACTCAGACATTTCCGATTTTTTCTACCAGATTAAAAAAAGCCTTTTTAGGCACTTGACGTTTATCAGGCCCTGTATAACCCTTATAACTCAACAGCAGCCAGTTTCAAAATGTGGACTGGTATTGGCACTTACAAGAATGTGGAGAGGCAGGCCTCACCGACCTACTAAGGGGATATAAACTGGAAGAGCCGTTATGAAGGGCAATTCGGCAACACATAGCCTTCTTTCCTTTTAACCCAAATTAAACTCCTAGAAATTTATCATAGAAAATATTTTGTAAGTGTGTAAACTATTTGTAACAGCCAAGGCCAGATATGGTGGCTCATTCCTGTAATCCCAGCACTTTGGGAGTCTCAGACGGGCAGGTCACAAGGTCAGGAGATCGAGACTATCCTGGCTAACATGATGAAAACCCATCTCTACTAAACATACAAAAAAAATTAGCCAGGCATGGTGTACCCGCCTGTAGTCCCAGCTACTAGGTAGGCTGAGGTAGGAGAACTGCTTGAACCCGGGAAGCGGAGGTTACACCACTGCAGTCCAGCCTGGGCGACATAGCAAGACTCCGTCTCAAACAAAACAGCAGCCAAAACTGCCCTCAACCAAATATCCCTGCTACAGTAGACTATATAGTAGACACTGTCCCTGCTACAGTGGGCTATATACAGACTACTACTCATTGAATACATGCAATGAGCACAAGAATCTCTAAAAATCTTGAGCAAAAGAAGCCAGACACAAAAGAAGTATATACTGAATAATTCTATTTATATAAAATAGAAAAATACACCAGGCATGGTGGTTCATGCCTATCATCTCAGCACTTTGGGATGCTAAGGCAGGAGGATTGCCTGAGCCCAGGAGTTCAAGACCAGCCTGGAAAATATACCAAGACCTTGTCTCTACCAAAAATTTAATTAGCTGGATGTGGTGGCGCATGCCTGTAGTCTCATCTACTTAGGAGGCTGAGGCAGGAGGATCACTTGAGCCCAGGAGTTTAAGGCTATAGTGAGCTACAATCATACCATTCACTCCTGAGCCTGGGAGCGCAAGACCAGCCTGGGTAACAGAATGAGACCCTGTCTCAGAAAAAAATTAAAAAAATTAAAATTAAACAAAATAGACAACCAAATTAAACTAAACTAAATTCAAAACTAAGGAAAACTAATCTGTGATGCCAAAAGTGAGGCCAGTGATTCCCCTTGAGGGGTGAGGGGAGCAGGCCACAGAGGGGGCTTCTGGGTGGACGAGAATGCTGCTCCTTTATCTGTGGTTGATTCTACTTTGTGAAAATTAATTAAGCTTTACATTTACACACATTCTAGTTTACATACTATCCTAAATTTTTTTTTTAATTAATGAGCAAACACAGACAAGAAACATTGTTAATATTCGACGTATTTCTTTGGAAAGGCAATGGGTAAATACATTATTTAGCCATTTAAAATGAAGATGTTTATTTATTAGCAAAGAACGATGTTATCTGCTACATTATTAAGTGAAAACTACAAAAATAAAAAATAAGATTCAAAGGATAAAAAATTACAAATAAATCATAAAACTATTCATATGGTAATCACATTGTTAGTAATCATAGTGTATTGTTATTTTAAATATATCTTGAACAAAGTGAAAAGGTTAATTCCATGAATGTCAAATACTGAGGTTTTCTACATAAAAGAGGTATAAATGAACCATTAATCTTAATCTTAAATTTTGAATAGGAAAGACTAATATGAACTCATGACGGTTTTTCTGTTTGTTTTTTTATTTTTTATTTACTTATTTTTTTTTAGATGGAGTCTTGCTCTGTCGCCCTGGCTGGAGTACGGTGGCACAATCTCGGCTCACTGCAACCTCTGCCTCCCAGGGTCAAGTGATTCTCCTGCCTCAGCCTTCCAAGTAGCTGGGATTACAGGCGTATGCCACCATGTTTGGCTAATTTTTATATTTTTAATAGAGACAGGGCTTCACCATGTTGGTCTTGCTGGTCTCAAACTCCTGACCTCAAATGATCCAACTTCCTTGGCCTCCTAAAGTGCTGGGGTTACAGGCATGAGCCACCACTCCTGGCCTGTCCATTTTTTAAAGGGCTGAGCACGGTTGTTCATGCCTGTAATCCCAGTGCTTTGGGACACCAAGACAGGAGGGTGAATTGAGTCCAGGAGTTTAAGGTCAGCCTGGGCAACACAGTGAGAACGTGTTTCTACAAAATAATTTTTAAAAAGAAAAAAAAAAGTTAAAACTAGATTAAATATAAGAAAAAAGACCTTCATAAGTCAAGAAATCAACCATAGAGAATATTTACAAATCTGTCAAGGAACAGACTATGTTCAAATATAAACTTCTTTAAGAGTTCAGGTCTAGAAAATAAAAATAAATAAATAAATAAATCTTTGGCTAGAGCCATAGGGAAAAAAAAAAAAAAAAAAAAGGAGTTCAGGTCTTACTATGTTTTTGAGGCCAGCCTGGAAAACATAAACCCAAACTCTTAAAAAAAGAATACAGGCGGCCAGGAACAGTGGCTTGTACCTGTAATCCTCCTATTTTGGGAGGCCAAGTTGGGAAGATTGATTGAAGGCAGGAGTTTTAGACCAACCTGTGCAACATAGCAAAACAAAAAACAAAAAACAAAAAACATTTCTATTAAAAAAAAAATACTTTAAAAAATACAGAAGAAAAGACACAATGTTTGAGATTTAAAATAATCCAGTGGGGATAAAATAATAGATGAAATGAGACCTGTCATATGTCATTAACCATTGAAACTGGGAGACAGGTATACAAAAGTTCATTATACTATTTTCTATACTTCTGTATAAACTGGGAAATTTCTATAACTAAAAAAGAACACACTGGGCACAGTAGCACATGTCTGTAATCCCAGCACTTTGGGAGGCCAAGGTAGGGCGGATGGCTTGAGTCCAGGAGTTCGAAACCAGCCTGGGTAACATGGTAAATTGCCTCAATTTTTTAAAAACTAAAAATATAAGGAATAAAAATGTCTAATTCTGTTTGGGCCATGTATTTATTTACATGTACATATTTGCAAAGAAAACAGTTTGAAAAGATATTCACCAAAATATTAAAAGTGCCTATTATTAAAAGAGTGGGCAATATTTAGATATTTTCTGCCTTTTTGTCAATAACCAAATACTACTTATATAATTTTTAATAGAAAAAAAGAAAAAATAGACAAAAACCTACTAAAACTATTTCAAAATTATTCTAGTAGTTTAAAAGCATGTCATGGCCTGGTATTAGGGTCATAGAAAAATATGTGACTTGATAAACAGTAAAATTCACAATAAAAGGAAGCATACTGTAACACTGAACAAATGCATGAATGGGAATGATACTATCAGCAGGTGACAATATATTTCAAACAGGCCAAATCATTAGGTTTCACACCAATTAAGACCACAGGAGTCTATTACTCCAATTTCTGTGGCATCAGTGACTTCACTCAATGACAGGAGAAAGGCCAGGAAAATTATTTAAAGAAGCCAACCATTCAGGCAATAGATGAGGAAGCCATAACTGGTTCTTTTGTTTTACTCTTCAAATAGCACTCAGTGTTAGAACAGTTCACTGTATGCTCTTAATTTGCTACAGTGGCAAATAAAGATAGCTTTCCCCAGAGTCCTTTTTGGGAAATCCAATCTGTTCCAAGTTTACCTATTTTTTTCTCTAATGTATATTTAAAATATAAATCCACATCTTTTTCACAAGAACTGAACTGAGAATTTATCATCAATTTTACAGTCTTCTAGGAAAACTGAATCCTACACTGCCCTTAATCCAGAAGAAACAGCTAAAAGGGTTACACAGTTAAATTGTTTTCAAGCATTCAGTAATATTTTTAGCACTTAGAAGTTAAAATCTTGAGATTGAAATGAAAACATTATGTTGAAAGGGAAAGAAGGTGTATTCATAGTTTCAGTAAGGGACAGTGCTGTATTTAAAATGTAGGTTAGCAGGCCAACCCACTTAGAACTGAATAGGAAGCTCCACACTGAAGGCTGAAATTAACCATAATCCAAAAGTTAACACTTGTCAACAATTCCACATTTGCTATGGCTATGCTCTAAGCTAAGCTTATCACTCATGATCTCATATAAAGCACTGAAGTCTCATATAATATAATACATGGAATTAAAATATTGCAACTACTAGCTTAAATGCTAACTACAAAGCTATTCTCAAAGAAGGAGATTGCAGAAGCAGCCCATTTCCCAGTGTGAATAATTCTGTAACATATTTATAATATACAAGGGTCTTATATGAATGTAGATAATCTAAGTCTTACATCAGGGGATCTGAGAATAGACAAATCTGGAGTGGCACTTTAAAAAGTCACCTCAGGTGAATGGTTTTTGTTTTTGTTTTTGAGATGGAGTCTTGCTCTGTCACCAGGCTGGAGTGCAGTGGCGCAATCTCGGCTCACTGCAACCTCTGCCTTCTCGGTTCAAGCGATTCTTCTACCTCAGCCTCCCGAGTAGCTGGGACTACAGGCATGCACCACCACGCCCGGCTAATTTTTGCATTTTTAGCCGCATGGAGTTTCACCATGTTGGCCAGGATGGTCTCCATCTCTTGACCTCGTGATCCACATGCCTCGGCCTCCCAAAGTGCTGGGATTACAGGTGTGAGCCACCATGCCCGGCCATGATTATTTTTTTAAAAAGTCACATTTGCCCTCAAGATGCTGCAACTCACCACGCGCAGTGGCTCACGCCTATAATCCCAGCACTTTGGGAGGACGAGGTTGGCAGATTATGAGGTCATGAGTTCGAGACCAGCCTGACCAACATGGTGAAACCCCATCTCTACTAAAAATACTAAAATTAGCCGGTCATGGTGGCAGGTGCCTGTAATCCCAGCTACTCAGGAGGCTGACGCAGGAGAATCGCTTGAACCCAGGAGGCAGAGGTTGCAGTGAGCTGAGACTGCGTCACTGCACTCCAGCCTACGTGACAGAGTGAGACTCCATCCAGAAAAAAAAAAAAAAGATGCTGCAACTCAGACCAAAGAAGAAAACTGCCGAAAATCATACTACCAATTAACATGGCAGCTAAACTCAGAGGTCTGGTCTCATTCACTCTAAGTGCATCATGCCCAGGAAACTAAAAAAAACACTAAGGTAGTAACCTAACCCAAAGCCCTCATTTCTCAGTCTCCTTTCTCCTCTCACCTGTGGTCTTCTTGCTTCTACATCAGACAGTAACTACCAGACAGAACCTGAAACTACTGTATTATTTATAACACTGAGCAATGAACTACAGAAGATTTTCCCAAACTCATTAAATTTAGGACAAAACAAATGACACTAATTTGGTAAAGTTCACAAGTTATGTTCCAAATCCTGCCAGACTTCTTTAGGAGATAGCAACTGTACAAGGAGACATGAGTTGCTTGCCTCTTGATAATTCAAAGTTCTCAAGCTGAATGTGTCCTGATCAACTAACGCCAAAGCCCACATCCACAGCTCTTTCCAAAGTTTTTGGCCACCTTCAGGAAAATCATCCCTTTGCCATGCAGCCAAATACTCATCAATAAAACTCTGGTCTGCAAGGATGTATGTAAAATTCTGCGTGCAAATACAAGGGTGGCAGAAACAGGCAGCAATTTTAAACTAGGGTACATGGATATGCAAAGTGAAGAAATGCAGGTCAGCCCCTCAGCTTGCTAGTACACATGGTTATGTCAAAAGGTAAAGCTCCAAATACCAATACCAGCAGGTCTCACAGACAGCAGCTGTGGCTACAAACCAAAAGGGATCTCTAAAGTGACACAGAAAGATGTGATCTCTCCTCCATGTGGAGTACTGCAACTAGATTTGTCTTTAAACATGAAGAGAACCAAAATAACACAACGTCCCCACTTTTCTTGTTGCCCACTGAAGCCTGAGTACTTGCGCTGGTCTCACAAAATTCTTTCAAAATTCTTGACCCCAAGCAGTAATCCCAGCTACTGCGGAGGCTAAGTAGGGAGGATCCCTTGAACCCAGGAGTTGCAATAAATAGTACACTATTTCAAATAGTGACATGTTATATAGAAAAAGTGACATGTTATATAGAGAAAGCTCTGGTTGAAAACATGCAAGACACTCTAAAGAGTGGTTAAGAACAAAGACTCTGGAGCCAGGATGCCTTCATGTTCTGTTCTGTGAGCTTGAACAAGCTATTTGCCTTTATGTACCACCACTTTCACAAAACGGGAAAATGGGGATTAAAAAAATAGGGCCCCTGCTATAGACAGTGTTAGAGGATTAAAGGAGTTAAAATATGTAAAGTGATCAGAATCATATCAGGCACAAAGTAAGTGCTATGTAAGTACTAGCTGTTATCATTATTATTTTTTGTTTGTTTTTGAGACAGTCTTGCTCTGTTACCCAGGTTGGATTGCAGTGGCGCAATCTCAGCTCACTGAAACCTCTGCCTCCTGGGTTCAAGTGATTTTCCTGCCTCAGCCTCCCGAGTAGCTGGGATTACAGGCTCCTGCCACCATGCTGGCTTGTTTTTATTTTTAGTAGAGACAGGATTTCACCATGTTTGTCAGGCTGGTCTTGAATTCCTGACCTCAAGTGATCCACCTGCCTGGGCCTCACAAAGTGCTGGGATTACAGGCATGAGAAACTGTGCCCAGCCTGTTATTATTATGTAAACAGTATCAATTTACATTTTTTAAATGCATTCAAACCAAGAACTACAGTGAGTTAGCATGGAAATAAGCATTTGATTCCTTACAAGGCATTTTAAAAATAAATGTTAATATTTAGCCATCTGTTGGAAAATGTAGGTACAAATATGAGGGGAGGGATTTGAAAGTGACGGGGGTCAGGAAAGGCAAGGTTAAACCAGTGAAATTACTTTTTCCAATCAATTGAGATTTTACTGGACTTGATGTAGCATAATTTTTTTAAGTTATAAATTCAGGCCAGGCATAGTGGCTCTATGTAACCTTAGCACTTTGGGACGCCGAGATGGGAGGAGTGCTTGGGGCAAGGAGTTAAAGACCAGCCTGGGCAACATATTAGAAAAATAGAATTTTTTTAAAAAAAAGAAGTTCAGAGGTCAGAACTGTGTAGTATACCAATTTACACATCAGTGGAAGTTTAATTTCTGAGACAAAAATAGAGTAGCACATATAATATGATAGCTCCACATGTAAAAATCAGAGGTTAGAATATGATCTCAAAGGCCTCTTTTTTAATACTTCCTAATTCTCTGACACACTTTAAATAAATGAATATTATTAAATGGAAAATAGTCTGTTTTTTTAAAAGCTGAAAGGTTGCTGCTTAGTGGGTGGGTTAAGTATATGATGAGAGAAATCTAGAAATACAGGTATTGCAACCATTTATTATAAAACCACATGACAGCCACAAAGGCACATGAATTCCCTGGGAGCAAGAGTTTACATGAAAAGCAGGGTGGGGTGGTAGAAAACAACATAGGCTTTGGAGTCTGACGGCCTTGCTGAAATCTCCTGCTGCCACTTAACCAGCTGCGCAGCCTTGGCAAGTTACTACATCCCTAAGAGACTCCCCTCTCATCTCTATATAAAGTGGGAAGCACCACTCCCTCTTCTGCAAAGTATCTGTGAGATCATAAGTGACAATGCATGTGACAGCACCTAGTTCAGCGCCTAGCCCAGTGTAGCTATTCAGTAAATGGGAGCTATGATGAGATAGAAACGAATCAGCAGTGATTAGTATAGTCTACAAATTAAATAGTCAGTGAGCTGAGTGTTCGCTGAGAGGTAAACCTATTATTAGCTCCTATAAGGCAGTGGTTCTTAAACTAGCCCATCAGAATCACCTGACATGCTAGTTACAGCACAGATTACTGGGTCCCGCTCTCGTATTCCTGATTCAGTGTTCCAAGTGCAGGGGCCCAGAATCTTCATTTCCACAAGTTCTGAGGGGCACTGATACTGCTGGTCAGGAACCACGCATAAGAGAACCACTGCTGTGGAGAAGAGAGAAAGAAGAGGTCACAAACACGATCCATTCCTACAAGGAACTCACTAAAGATCTGGAAAACATATATACCAAACAAATTTTTCTTTTTTTGAAATGGAGTCTCGCTCTGTCGCCCAGGCTAGGATGCAGTGGGGCATGATCTCGGCTTACTGCAACCTCTGCCTCTGGGGTTTGAGCAATTCTCATGCCTCAGCCTCCTGAATAGCTGGTACTACAGTCTCATGCCACCACACCTGGCTAATTTTTGTATTTCTGGTAGAGATGGGTTTTCACCATGCTGGCCAGACTAGTCTCGAACTCCTGACCTCAAGTGATCCACCCATCTCAGCCTCCCAAAGTGCTGGGATTTTAGGCGTGAGCCACTGCACCTAGCCACATAACAATTCAACCCCAAATATACAGATCCCAACTCCACTACCCTACAAAAGATACAAAATCATGTTATAAAAAATGAGGATGCCAAGGCACAAAGATCCTTCAGGACTGGTGAAACCATGACCCCAAGAGTTAAAGACACCAATGACTAACAGAAATTTTTGAGTTTGCAGGATGGCAGATAAGAAAAGAAACAACTTAATGAAACACCCACTTGTAAGACAGATAACACAACTGGGTAAAATTGGCTGGAATCAATATAGCTGACTGGAGTTTGTGCAGAACAAGCTTGGTGATGTCACAGCTTAAATTTCTACCACATGGTTCACACTAACTTCCCCCAAATTTGCACACGGGACCTATGAGGAGGCATGAAGAGATAAATGTGTAGGCCTGAGGACTTTCCAGACCTCTCCTTTCCCTACACCAATCACCTGCTAATCCCAGAATCCACCCCCTAAAGCTTTTCTAATAAAGTTACTGCCGTAAAGCCAGCACAGAGAAATAGATTTGAGCTGAACTCCTGTCTCCTTGTGAGTGGATTTGCAATAAAAAGAAAGCCAATAGTAGGACACTTGGTTTTTGAGAAAATACTCAAAAACCCAGTGGCTTGATTCTCATCAGCTGTATTTCTCATAGCTAGGAGACTCCCTTCACTGGGTTTCTGAGAAAATTTTCTCATGTCACGGTATAGGCTTCTGGTACACTGGGCAGCAAGCCCCTTTTGCTTAGTAACACTGGGACAAATACTGATGTTTTTCAAAGTTCCTGTAGTCTCACAGTTTTTGTAAATATAAGAAAGTATTTGGGCAATGGCATTGGCAAGTAGAAATATGTGGGAAGGCACATGAGAAAAGAGTGAGATAGATAAACAAATGTGTGAAAACAATGGTGTCAGCTCAGCTAGTTCAACATCTGAATGAGAGAATCTCATCAGGAGAAATGATAGAGAAATTCTGAAGAGGCACAGATAGGCTAACTTACTAGCTTCAGCTCGGATTTCATGTCATCAGTAAAGTGAACCATTACAAATCTCGGGGAAGTTAGCCACATGTAGAAATGGCAACTGCAAGGCCGGGCGTGGTGGCTCACGTCTGTAATCCCAGCACTTTAGGAGCCCGTGCAGGTGGATCACCTGAGGTTGAGAGTTCAACACCATCCTGACCAACATGGAGAAACCCCGCCTTTACTAAAAATACATAAATCAGCCGGGTGTGGTGGCTCATGCCTGTAATCTCAGCTACTCAGGAGGAAGCTGAGGCAGGAGAATCACTTGAACCTGGAGACAGAGGCTGCAGTGAACCAAGATCCCACCATTGCCACTCCAGCCTGGGCAAAAAGAGTGAAACTCCATCTCAAAAAAGAAAAAAACGAAAGAAAAAGAAATGGCAACTGCAAACAAAGAATAGGTAAGGCCATGCTAACTGGCATGGAAATATGCAGAAAATGGCAAAAAAAGGCAGTGAAAAACCATCACTGATTCTCATGCAGATGACACAAAAATACCCACTTATCACTATAGTCAAGAACTGTGGAAATTTCCACTCTGCAAGACGATGGCCCGTTGAGGGGAGTCTATTGGCTATGAGAAATACAGTCAGATGAGAATCAAGCTTCATTTTCACTCCAATGTATATTAACTTGATGTTACCAGGCATTAACCCATTTATGCCTAGTGTTCTATTATTGTAACACTAAGCTTCTGGGCATAATTTATATCCTACTGCTCAAGGTCATCGCCAAGGTCTGATTCTGATTTTTTTTTTTTGAGACAGAGTTCGCTCTTGTTGCCCAGTGCAATGGCACAGTCTAAGCTCACTGCAACCTCCACCCCCCAGGTTCAAGCAATTCTCCTGCCTCAGCCACCTAAGTAACTGGGATTACAGGCACCTGCCACCACACCCAGCTAATTTTTGTAATTTTAGTAGAGACGGGGTTTCACCATGTTGGCCAAGCTGGTCTCAAACTCCTGACTTCAGGTGATCTGCCTGCCTCAGCCTCCCAAAGTGCTGGGATTACAGGTGTGAGCCACCAAACTCAGCCTAAGGTCTGATTTTTCACAGAAAAATGTGCAGCGTCTGGGATAAATGGGTTAATCAAGGGAGCTAAGAGATCTCAAACATAATTCACTCAAAACAGGAAAATCTAACAGAAAATTCAAATAAGCTCAATTTAAAATGAAACGGGAGATATTACAACCAATACCACATAAATACAAAAGATCATTCAACGCTACTATGAACACCTTTAAGCACACAAACTAGAAAACCTAGAAGAGACATAAATTCCTGGAACTATATGACCCTCCTAGAGTAAACCAGGAAGAAATATAAACTCACTCTGAACAGACCAATAACAAGCAGCAAGACTGAAATAGTAATAATAAAAAAAATTACTAACAAAAACTCCAGGACCAGATGGATTCACAGCTGAATTCTATCAGACATTCAAAGAATTGGTACCAATCCTATTGAAACTATTACAAAAGATAGAGAAAGAGGGAATCCTCCCTAAATAATTCTATGAAGCCAGTATCACCCTAATACCAAAAACCAGGAAAGAATATGATGAAACAAAGAAAGAAAAGAAAAGAAAGAAAGAAAGAGGAAAGGGGAAGGGGAAGGGGAAGGGAAGGAAAGAGAGAAAGAGAGAGAAAGAAAGAAAGAAAGAAAGAAAGAAAGAAAGAAAGAAAGGAAAGAAAGAAAGAAAGAAAGAAAGAAAGAAAGAAAGAAAGAAAGAGAGAAAGAGAGAAAGAAAGAAAGAAAAGAAAGAAAAGAAAGACTACAGACCAATATCCCTGATGAACGTAGATACAAAAATCCTTGACTGGGTGCTCACGCCTATAATCCCAGCACTCTGGGAGGCAGAGGCGAGTAGATTACCTGAGGTCAGGAGTTTTGACAGGACCTTGGCCAACATGGCGAAACCCCATCTCTACTAAAAATATGGTGGCAGGCACCTGTAATCCCAGCTACTTGGGAAGCTGAGGCACAGAGAATTGCTTGAACCCGGGAGGTGGAAGTTTCGGTGAGCAGAGTGCACTCCAGCCTGGGCGACAGAGCGAGACTCTGTTTTTAAAAAAAAAAAAAAAAAATCCTCAACAAAATACTAGCTAACTAAATCCAACAGCATGTCAAAAAGAAAATCTACCATGATAGAGTAGGTTTCATCCCAGGGATTCAGGGATGGCTTAACCTACACAAGTCAATAAATATGACACACCACACAAACGGAATCAAAAACAAAAAAATCACGTGATCATCTCAATAGATACAGAAAAAGCATCTGACAAAATCCAGCGTCTCTTTATGATTAAAACCCTTAGCAGGCCAGGTGTGGTGGCCCATGCCTGTAATTCCAGCACTTTGGGAGGCTGAGGCGGGTGGATCACAAGGTCAAGAGATCAAGACCATCCTGGCTAACATGGTGAAATCTCATCTCTACTAAAAACAAAAATTAGCTGGGTGTGGTGGCGTGTGCCCGTAGTCCCAGCTACTCAGGAGGCTGAGGCAGGAGAATCACTTGAACCCCAGAGGCGGAGGTTGCAGTGAGCCAAGATCACGCCACTGTACTCCAGCCTGGGCGACAGAACAAGACTCTGTCTGAAAAAAAAAAAGAAAAAAGAAACCCCCCAGCAAAATCAGCAGAGAACAGACATAATGTAAGGTAATATAAGCCATCTATGACAAATCCACAGCCAACATTATGTTGGACGGGGAAAAGTTAAAAGCATTCCTCCTGAGAACTAGAACAAGACAAAGATGCCCACTTTCACTTTTTTTTTTTTAACCTACACCTCCTGGGTTCATGTGATTCCCCTGCCTCAGCCTCCCGAGTACCTGGGAATACAGGTACACACCACCATGTCCAGCTAATTTTTGTATTTTTAGTAGAGACAGCATTTTACCATGTTGGCCAGGATGGTCTCCATCTCTTGACCTCATGATCTGCCCGCCCTGGCCTCCCAAAGTGATGGGATTACAGGTGTGAGCCGCCCCACTTTCACTTTTATTTCAATGTAGTTCTGGAAGTCCTAGCCAGAGCAATCAGATAAGAGAAAGAATTAAAGGACATCCAAATAGGTAGAAGAAGTCAAACTGCTGCTGTTTGCTGATGATATAATCATATACCTAGAAAACCCTAAAGACTCATCCAAAAAGCTCCTAGATCTGATAAATGAATTCAGTAAAGTTTCAGAATACAAAACGAATGTACACACATCAGTGGCACTACTATACACCAACAGCAACCAAACTGAGATTCAAATCAAGAACTTAACTCCTTTTACAACAGCTGCAAAAAAAAAAAAAAAAAATTTAGGAATATATCTAACCAAGGATGTGAAAGACCTCTACAAGGAAAACGACAAAACACTGCTGAAAGAAATCATAGATAACACAAACAAATGAGAACACATCCCACACCACAGATGTGTAGAATCAGTATTGTGAAAAATGACCATATTGCCAAAAGCAATCTACAAATTCAATGGAATTCCTATCAAAATACCATCATCATTCTTCACAGAACTAGGAAAAACAATCCTAAAATTCACATGGAAACAAAAAAGAGCCCACATAGCCAAAGCAAGACTAAGCAAAAAGAACAAATCTGGTGGCATCATATTACCCACCTTCAAACCGTACTGTAAGGCTATAGTCGCCAAAACAGCATAGTACTGCTATAAAAACAGGTACACAGAACAGAACAGAACAGAGAATCCAGAAATAAAGCCAAATATTTACAGCCAACTGATCTTTGACAAAGCAAACAAAAACATAAACTAGGGAAAAGACACCCTATTCAACAAATGGTGCTGGGATAATTATCAAGCCACATGTAGAAGAATGAAATTGGATGGTCATCTCTCGCCTTACAAAGAAAATCAACTCAAGATGAATCAAAGACTTAAATCTAACACCTGAAACCATAAAAATTCTAGAAGATAATATTGGAAAAATCCTTCTAGGCATTGGCTTAGGCAAAGACTTCATGACCAAGAACCCTAAAGCAAAAAGTGGGCTAAGGACATGAATAGACAATTCTCAAAATGCTCAACATCACTAATTATCAGGGAAATGCAAATCAAAACCACAATGTGATACAACCTCACTCCTGCAGGAATGGCCATAGCTAAAAACTCAAAAAGTAACAGATGTTGGCATGGATGTGGTAAAAAGTGAACACTTTTACACTGCTGGTAGGAATGTAAACTAGTATAACACTATGGAAAACAGTGTGGAGATTCCTTAAAGAACTAAAAGTAGATCTTCCATTTGATCCAGCGATCCCACTTCTGGGTATCTACCCAGAGGAAAATAAGTCACTACATGAAAAAGACCCTTGCACACACATATTTATAGTACCAGAATTCACAACTGCAAAAATATGGAACCCCCACAAATGCCCACCAATCAGGTAAAGAAAATCTGGTGGAATACTACTCAGTCATAAAAATAGTAATAACAATAATGGCATTCCCAGCAATCTGGATGGAATTGTAGACCATGATTCTAAGTGAAGTGACTCAGGAACAGAAAACCAAACATTATATGTTCTCACTTATAAGTGGCAGCTAAGCCATGAGGATGCAAAAGCACAAGAATGATGTATTGAACTTTGGGGATTCAGGGGGAAGGGTATGAGGTGGGTGAGGGATAAAAGACTGCACATTAGGTAGTATACACCGCTCAGGTGATGGGTGTACCAAAATCTAGGAAATCACCACTAAAGAACTTATCTATGTAACCAAAAACCACCTGTTCCCCAAAAACCTATTGAAATAATAAAAAATAAAAAAACAGGCCGGGTGCGGTAGCACAGCCTATAATCCCAGCACTCTCGGAGGCCGAAGTGGGTAGACTGTCTGAGCTTCAGGAGTTTGAGACCAGCCTGGGCAACATGGTGAGACCCCCCCCAACTCTACTAAAAATACAAAATTAGCCAGGCATGGCGGTGCATGCCTACAGTCCCAACTACTTGTGAGGCTGAGGCAGGAGAATCACTTGAACCCAAGAGGCAAAGGTTGCAGTGAGCTGAGATTGCGCCACTGTACTCCAGCCTAGGTGACAGAAGGAGACTGCCTCAAAAAAAAATAAAAAATAAAAATAAATAAACAGAAAAATCCCTTATTTCTTTAGCATTATATAATGTACTAAACATATTCTTTAAATATAATGCACAAAGTTAATTAGCTATCATTGTACCTATTATTACTAATCTTATCAATATTTACCAACTGAAAATTCTTTGTTTTAAAACAATATTCCCCATTAGGCTGTATTTCCATCGCTATTTTTAAGTCAACAAAAGATAAGATATTTGGTAAGATAAAGGTAATCATGTCTCAGACTGAAAAGTACACAGGGCCCTGCGCGAGGTGGCTCACACCTGTATTCCCAGCACTTTGGGAGGCCCGAGGTGGGGTGGATCACGAGGTCCAGAGATTGAGACCATTATGGCCAAAAATGCTGAAACCCCGTCTCTACTAAAAATACAAAAAATTTAGCTGGGTGTGGTGGCATATGACTGTAATCCCAGCTACTTGGGAGGCTGAGGCAGGAGAATCGCTTGAACCTGGGAGGCGGAGGCTGCAGTGAGCCGAGATAGAGCCATTGCACTCCAGCCTGGGCAACAGAGTGAGATTCTGTCTCAAAAAAAAAAAAAAGAAAAAAGAAAGAAAAGTACCCAAGACATAGCTAACTGGTCTATACCACTCAGAGTTTAGCAGAAAACAGCTGACAAATTACTCTCCAGACAAGATATGAAAGATCAAGAAATTCTAAAATTGTTTTTAAAAAATAGAGTGAAACCCCACCTGACATTTTATACCAGAATAAATCTCAGCAGTATCAAAGAGAAATCATATGTAAGAAATGAAACCTCAGAAGTACAAGAAGAGGCCAACATAGTGGCTCATGCCTGTAGTCTCAGCTACTCAAGAGGCTGAGGTGGGAGGCTCCCTTTAGCCAAAGATTTGAGGTTACAATGAGCTACGATTGTACCACTGTACTCCAGCCACAAAAGAGGAAGACCCTGTCTCTTAAAAAAAGAGAGAGAGAAGCCGGGCGCCATGGCTCACGCCTGTAATCCCAGCACTTTGGGAGGCCGAAGCAGGCGGATCATGAGGTCAAGAGATTGAGACCATCCTATCCAACATGGTAAAATCCGATCTCTACTAAAAATATGAAAATTAGCTGGGCATGGTGGCATGCGTGTAGTCCCAGCTACTCAGGAGGCTGAGGCAGGAGAACTGCTTGAACCCAGGAGGTAGAGGTTGCAGTGAGCCGAGATCACACCACTGCACTCCAGCCTGTCAACAGAGTGAGACTCTGTCTCAAAAAAAAAAAAAAAAAAGAGAGAGAAAGAGAGAAGTAGTAACACAATAAGAAA
>PVKP010035940.1:0-22859 GCA_004027715.1 Plecturocebus donacophilus | reverse complement strand
ATTTGTGGGAGGAGAGTTCTGTAAATATTTGTTAAGTCTAGTTGTTCCAGGTCTGAGTTCAAGTCCTGGATATCCTTGTTGATTTTCTATCTCGTTGATCTATGTAATATTAACAGTGTAGTGTTAAAGTCTCCCACTATTATTGTGTGGGAGTCTAAGTCTCTTTGTAAGTCATTAAGAACTTGCCCTATGTATCTGGGTGCTCCTGTAATGGGTGCATCTATATTTAGGATGGTTAGCTCTTCTTGTTGCATTGATCCTTTCACCACCATGTAATGTCCCTCTTTGTTTCTTGTGTTCTTTGTTGTTTTAAAGTCTGTTTTATCAGAGACGAAAATCACAGCTTCTGGTAATGCTAACTGGCTGTTTTGCCCATTAGTTGATATAGATTCTTGATTATGGTGATGCTCTTTACCTTTTGGTATGTTTTTGGAATGGCTGATACTGGAGCTGCAATCCCCTGTAGGAGGAGAGGCATTCTGATTTCGGGTGTTCTCAGCCTTTTTGCACTGGTTTCTTCCCATTTTTGTGGATTTATCCACCTGTCGTCTTTGTAATTGCTGACTTTCAGATTGGGTCTCTGAGTGGACGTCCGGTTTGTTGGTGATGAAGTTTTTTCTGTTTCTTAGTTTTCCTTCAGGGGCCGCCCCTTCCCCACAGAGCTGGGCCTTCCCGGGTTCAGCTGTTCTTGCTCTCAGGCCTCAGTGCTTCCAATTGCTGTTCTCCTTGTGGGGATGGGACCAGCGGAGCCCAACTAAAAGGGCACCCAGTCCTGTATAGTCCGCACTGAGAAGCACTGCGCAGGGGCGCCAGCAAAACAGCCGCGCTCGCCAAAGGAGTCGCGCTGGCGACCCGTGTGGCTCCTTCGCCGGGAATCTCCCAGTTCGTGGGCATTAAAAATTCGTCTGCATTTGCGGCATCCACTCGCTCTTTGTGCCTTCACTGGGAGCTACAATCCTGAGCTGCTGCTACGCGGCCATCTTGGATCTCTCTCCACCCTGTGATTAAGTTTTTCTGTTTCTTAGTTTTCCTTTGGCAGACGCCCATTCCCCACAGAGCCGGACCTTCTGGGGTTCGCTGTGCTTGCTGTGAAACTCTCAGTCCTCAGCGCTTCCAATTGCTGTTTTCCTTGTGGGGATGGGACCAGCCGAGCCCGTCCGTCCCGTATACTCCGCACCGAGAAGCGCAGCGCTGGGGCACTGGCAAAACAGCCATGCCGGCTGAAAGAGTCGCACTGGCGACCCGTGTGGCTCCTCTGCTGGGAATCTCCCAGTCTGTGGTCAACAAAAATTCATCAGAAAGTGCGGCATCCACTCGTTCTCTGCACTTTCACTGGGAGCTACATTCCTGAGCTGTTGCTAATCGGCCATCTTGGATTTCTCCTGCTTGTCTTATGGTTGGCAAAAATTGAGACTGGTCAGCATTACTCCATTTGATGAATGGGTACTACTAAGCTGTGTACTTGCAACCTGCCATATTTAAGTTGGTTGATTCTCCACCAAAAGTCAAAAGTTACTTTCTTTTCTTTTTTTTCTTTTTGAGATGGAGTCTCACTCTGTCGTCCAGACTGGAGCGCAGTGGTGTGATCTCAGCTCACTGCAACCTTCGCCTCCCAGGTTTCAGCTATTCTCCTGCCTCAGCCTCCTATGTAGCTGGGATTACAGGCTTTGCCACCATGCCTGACTAATTTTTGTATTTTTACTGGAAATGGGATTTCACCATGTTGGCCATGCTGGTCTCAACCCCTGGCCTCCTGAAATCCGCCTGCCTTGGCCTCCAAAAGTGCTGAGATTATAGGCATGAGCCACCGTGCCTGTCCTTTTTTCATTTAAAAAGAATTCCAGGCCAGGCACTGTGGCTCATGCCTGTAATCCCAGCACTTTGGGAGGCCAAGGTGGGTGGATCACGAGGTCAGGAGATCGAGACCATCCTGGCCAACATGGTAAAACCCTGTCTCTACTAAAAATACAAAAACAAAATTAGCTCAGTGTGGCAGTGTGTGCCTGTAATCCCAGCTACTCGAGAGGCTGAGGTACAAGAATCACTCCAACCCAGGAGGCGGAAGTTCCAGTGAGCCTAGATCATGCCGCTGCACTCCAGTCTGGCCACAGAGCCTGGCAACAGAGTGAAACTCCATCTCACAAAAAAAAAGAATTCCAGATAAGATAAACTTCTGTGAGGTCATTTTTCTCAATTAGATGACAGGGCAACTATTTAAGAGTTAAGGAGATATGACACATGCCCCTAGACTAAATGATTCACTATTAAGCATTTCAGTATACCTAATAATTCCTTTCCTATTACTAGACATGGTGCAGAGGTAAAAACTCTAAGACTCAGCTAGTATACTTTAAAAATGACCAGTTTTGGTTTTTAGGCATCTGCTTCTTTTGGTGTCCAGGCTGGTCTCGAACTCCTGGACTCAAGTGGCTGCGATTACAGGCATGAGCCACCGTACCCTGCCCAAATCCTGTATTCTTAACCCCTTCTTTATTTCTTTCAGTAAATATGACTTCATTTCAGGATTATGGAGAATAAATAAGGACGATAATGGACCTGAAAGTGCAGGCATATAGTAAATCGAAACAATATCATTTACCAGTAGCTGCTGCCATTATAATCATCATTTGTAAACCTGGGGATTGAGCTTCTTTTCTGTATACAAGGAACATGTATTGATTGCATAATTAAAAACAAAAAGTTCTTAAGGCCAGGCGTGGTGGCTCATGCCTATAATCCCAGCACTTTGGGAGGCTGATGTTGGTGGATCACAAGGTCAGGAGTTCGAGATCAGCCTGACCAACATGGTGAAACTCTGTCTCTACTAAAAATACAAAAATTAGCTGCATATGGTGGCACGCACCTGTAATCCCAAGCTACTCAAGAGGCTGAGGCAGGAGAATCGCTTGAACCGGGGAGGCAGAGGTTGCAGTGAGCTGAGATCGCATCACTGCACTCCAGCCTGGGCGACAGAGTGAGACTCCATCTCAAAAAGCAAACAAAAAACCCCCCAAAATTCTTATCACCCCAGCAGTAAAGTGGCTGTTTCCCTTGACGTTTTGTTGCTGGTGAGTTTCTGCTGTAGATTTCTTCATTCCCCCTATCCCTGAGTGAGACTTGAAGCATGTACACTGATAGCTGTAAGAATTTGTTTCCAGGTTTTTTGTTCCTGTTCCAGGAACAGCTACACAAGAAAGAATCAAGTTTATCCAGATGAAGAGGATAAGCACATGTTTTGAGTGTGTGTGAGCCAGCCCTTATCCCACTGTCAGTGTCACTAATAGTGGGCAGTTATGTAACTTTGCCAACTACAAGATTGTTTCAGGCCTTCATTTGATCAACAGAGGCATTTAATAAAGTGCCTCTTAACCCATCAGCTTATTAATATTCAGTGGGGCCTTGAAGTTGGTTGTTGAAATGGAAACGATTTGTGTTTCTAGTTATATCATTTGCCACTTAGCTAAAGAAGTCTGTTAAACCTCTTTGGCCTTTTTACTGATGCTGAGACATGAACACTTAAGAGGACAGATGCAAAGGTGAGTCAGTGTACCTTAGAGAGGGTTGGAAAACCTGGGTTGGGTGAGATGGAGGGTGGCAGATGAGGTCTGACTCTAGAGCCAGGCTCCTGGTTAGGAAGCCAGTGACTGAAAAGCACAGCATCTAGGTAAGGAGGACATTCCTGGAGTTCTCACTGCAGCCAGGGGCAGGCTAGGTGAGGACCCTGGGCACAGATTTAAGTTGCTGAGCCATGGGCTAGGCATCCAAGATGAAGAGCCTAGAGCCTGCTCCCTGCATATGCCCCGTTAGTCGTCAAGGGCTCAGGGTCACCTTAGGAAATTGGCCACTGGATTCCTATTCCCACCAACTGAGGGTGGGGGACACACAGAAGACCAGGACCATGTGAGAGTAAAGAGGAGCGAGGTCCTTTGACTGTGTTGAGAGAGAGGAGGGCTAGCCTGCAGCCTTTTGCTGGAGGCTCCCTAGAAGTGAGAGTGATAGTTTATGAAGCACTTCCTGTATGCCAGATACCAAGGCACAGCGGAGCTTATAATTCACCTGAGGCTAGTGGGGAAGCTGGAAGGGGCACCTGGTTGTCTGGTTCTGCAGCCTGGCCTCAGAGCTTGGCAGGAGGACGGGAAGATGGTAAAGAAGGTTTTGATTGAGGAGGCTGAGGCAGGGCAGTTGATTGAGGACAGGAGTTCAAGACCAGCCTGGCCAACATGGTAAGACCCTATCTCCTTAAAAAAAGATTTTTTTTGGCCAGACACAGTGACTCATGCCTGTAATCCCAGCACTTTGGGAGGCCAAGACGGGTGGATCATGAGGGTCAGGAGTTTGTGACCTGCCTAGCCAAGATAGTAAAGCCCCATCTCTACTAAAAATACAAAAAATTGGCCGGGCACAGTGGCTCACGCCTGTAATCCCAGCCATTTGGGAGGCTGAGGTGGGTGGATCACAAGGTCAGGCATTTGAGACCAGCCTGGCCAACATAGTGAAACCCTGTCTCTACTGAAAATACAAAAATTAGCCGGCCGTGGTGGTGGCAGCACCTGTAATCCCAGCTACTCGGGAGGCTGAGGCAGGAGAATCACTTGAACCTGGGAAGCGAAGGTTGCAGTGAGCCAAGATCACGCCACTGCACTCCAGCCTGGGTGACAGTGCAAGACTCCATCTCAAAAAAAAAAAAATACAAAAAATTAGCTTGACATGGTGGCAGGTGCCTGTAATCCCAGCTACTCCGGAAGCTGCAGCAGGAGAATCACTTGACCCTGAGGAGGCAAAGGTTGCAGTGAGCCGAGATCGTGCCATTGCACTTCAGCCTAAGTGACAGTGTGACTCCAACTAAAAAAAAAAAAAATTTTTTTTAAGGCTTTTGAGCAAGAAAAGTGGATGGGAAAAGGGGATGGATATTTTTATTTGGTTATAGCTCATGGCTAAAGAAACTTAAAAACCTAAATGATCAGCTTCAAAAGTGTATTCCAGCTAAATTCTAAAAGTCCTTGGTCTCTGAGCCGATATTATTAGTTGAAAATTCTAAGCCCCACTATTAACTATAATGAAATTTGAGCAAATCCCTTTTTTAGGAAGAAAGTGACAGCTTATATGAAACTACATAGTGTGGGTGTATGATAAAACAGATAACTCTTCTCAGTGCTTACTGTCGTGTCAAGCACCGTGCTAAGTTAAGGCCTTTCCCCTTGTAAGAACTGTAAGGTAGGTGTATTTTAATTGTTCCATTTTACAAGCAAGCAAACTGAAGCTCAGGAGAAATTAAGCAACTTGTCAAACAGTAGATGATAGATTAGTTTTATGTATTATAAATAAATACATACACATTGATTTTTTTTCACAACGTCTTTATTGAGATATAGTTCACTTATATAATTTACATTTAAAGGTTATTATTCAATGGTTTTTAGTATATTTGCTGAATTGTGCAACTATCACTACTGTCAAATTTCAGAATTTTTTTTCTTTTTATTTTTTTTTGAGACAGGGTCTCACTCTGTTTCCTAGGCTGGCACGATCACAGCTCACTGCAACCTTGACCTTCTGGGCTTAAGCGATCCTCCCACCTGAGCCTCCCAAACAGCTAGGACTACAGGCAAGGACCACCACACTTGGCTAATTTTTAAAGATTTTTTTTGAGAAAAATGTGTCCCTGTGTTGCCCAGACTCGTCTCAAACTCCTAGACTCAAGCAGTCCTCCTGCCTTGGACTGCCAAAGTGCTGAGATTACAAGTGTGAGCCACTGCACCCAGCCTGTAACATTTTCATCACCCGAAAAAGAAACCCGCATACCCCATACAAAGTCACTCTTCATTTCTCCCCGACCCCTCATTTCTCCCCAGCCCCTCCAGCCCCAGGCAGCCTGCTAGCCTACTTCCTGTCTCTAGATTCGCCTATTCTGGACATTTAATAGAATCATTTGTTCTTTCACTTAGCATAGTGTTTTGGAGGTTCATCCATGCTGTGGCATGTGTCAGGTACTTCATTCCTTTTTATGACTGAATATATTTCATTGTATGGATGTACTATGTTTTGTTTGTTAGATAAAAATGTTTCTTCATTTGTCAACTGATGGACATTTGGGTTGTTGACACTTTTTGGCTATTATGAATAATGCTGCTGTGTGTATTTGTTTATATGTTTTTGTGGGTTTGTTTGTGTTTTGAGACAGTCTTGCTTTGTCGCCCAGGCTGGAGTGCAGTGGCACGATCTCAGCTCACTGCAACCTCCATCTCCTGGGTTCAAGTGATTCTCTTGTCTCAGCCTCCCTAGTAGCTGGGATTATTGTCATGCACCACCACACCCAGCTAATTTTTGTATTTTTAGTCGAGATGGAGTTTCACCATGTTGGCCAGGCTGGTCTTGAACTCCTGACCTCAAGTGATCAGCCCACCTTGGCCTCCCAAAGTGCTAGGATTACAGACATGAGCCACCACGCCCAGCCCCATGTATAAGTTTTTGAGTGGATATATGTTTTCATTTCTCTTGGGTGTATACATTGGAGAGGAATTGCTGGGTCATGTAGTTACTCTATGTTTAACTTTTGAGGAACTGCCAACAATTTTTCAAAGTGGCTGCACTATTTTACATTTCCACCAGCAGTGTGTGAGGGTTCCAGTTTCTTCACATCCTTGGCAACACTTGGTATTATCTGTTTCGTTTGTAGCCATCCTAGTGGGTGTGAAGTGGCATCTCATTGTGATTTTGATTTGCATTTCTCTAATGCTTAGAGACGTTGAGCCTCTTCATGTGCTTATTGGCCATTAGTGTATTCTCTTTGGAGAAATGTCTACTCAAATCCTTTGCCCATTTAAAAATTAAGTTATTTGACTTGTTGAGTTGTAAGGATTCTTTGTATATTCTTGATACTAGGCCCTTATTAGTATATGATTTGCAAATATTTTCTCCCATTCTGTGGGTTGTCTTTTTACTTTCCTCATGGTATCATTTGAAGTGCAAAAATTTTATGGTGAAGTCCAATTTATCTGTATTTTCTTCTGTCACTTATGCTTTCAGTGTTGTAGCTAAGAAATCTGAGATCATGAAAATATACTCCTATGTTTTCTTCTGAGTTTTTATCAGTTTAGCTCTTACTCTTGGGTTTATGATCCATTTTGAGCCAATTTTCATGTATGGTATATGCAAAACAACATTTTTTTTTTTCCCTGAGACGGGGTCTCACTGTGTCACCCCAGTCTTGAACACCTGGCATCAGGTGATCTTCCCACCTCGTCCTCCCAAAATGCTGAGATTACAGGTGTGAGCCATTGAGCCCAGCCAAAATTTCATTCTTTTGCATGTAGATATTTAATTGTTCAAGCGCCACTTGTTGAAAGGACAGTTCTTTTCCAATGGGTTATTTTGGCACCCTTGTTGAAAATCAATTGACCATAAATGTGTGGGTTTATTTCTGGACTCTAAATTGTATTCCATTGACCTATATATCTGTCCTTATGCCAGTATCACATTGTCTCGATTGCTGTAGTTTGTGTAGTACACTTTGAAATTGGCAAGCGTGAAGTGTGAGTCTTCAGACCTCTCTCTTCAAGGTGGCTATTCTAGGTTTCTTGCATTTCCATGTGAATTCTAAGATCAGCTTGTTAATTTCTGCAAAAAACCAGCTGAGATTTTGATAGGAGTTGAACTGAATCTATACCTCAGTTTGGAGGGTTTTGTTATTTTAACAATACTCTTTTAAACTTTGAGCTTAAGGATGTTTTTCAATTTATTTAGGTCTTCTTTAATTTTCTTTCTTTCTTTTCTTTTCTTTTTTTTTTAATGAGACAGAGTTTTTGCTCTCTTTCCCCAGGCTGGAGTGCAATGGTATGATCTTGGCTTGGCACAACTTCCACCTCCCAGGTTCAAGCGATTGTCATGTCTCAGCCTCCTGAGTAGCTAGGATTACAGGCATGTGCTACCACACCATGGCTGATTTTGTATTTTTAGTAGAGTCAGAGTTTCTCCATGTTGTTCAGGGTGGTCTCAAACTCCTGACCTCAGGTGATCCGCCTGCCTCAGCCTCCCAAAGTGCTGGGATTATAGGCAAGATGCATCGCACCTGGCCAGGTCGCTATAATTTTTTTTAACAATGTTTTATGGTTTAAGAGTATATTTATATTTATTTTGTTGTGTTTATTCCTAAATGTTTTATTTTTTGATGCTATTATAGATGGAATTGTTTTCTTAATTTCATTTGTGAGTTGCTCATTACAAGTAAATAGAAATATAATTGATTAGTTATTGATCTTGTGTTCTGCAACCTTGCTGAACTCATTTAATAGTTCTAATAGATTTTTGGTAGATTCCTTAGGATTTTATACACAAGATCATGTCATCTTCCTTTCCAATCTCGACGCTTTTTCTTTCTTTTTCTTGTCCAGTTGCTGTGGTTAGAACCTCTCCTACCATGTTGAATAGATGTGGTGAAAGAGAACATCCTCATCTTGTTCCTCATCTTAGGCGGGAAGCATCCAGTCTTTTGCCATTAACTATGATGTTAGTTGTGAGTTTTGTAGAGATGCTCCTTGAGGAAATTTTCTTTAATTCCTAGTATGCTAAGAATTTTATTTTTTTCTTTTAATCATGAAGGGATGTTGGACTTTTGTGTGTTTTTGCTGTAGCTGTTGAGATGATCATGTATTTTTGTTTTATCCTATTGATATGGTGTGATACGTTAATTGACTATCTGAAGTTATAGCATTCTTGTATTTGTAGGATAAGTCTCACTTGGTCATAGTATAAAATAACGCATTTTATATGTTCTGAATTTAGTTTGCCAGTATATTGTTGAGGATTTTTGCATTTATATCATAAGAGATATTAGTCTGTGGTTTTCTTTTCTTATGAAGCATTTGTCTTCAGGATAATAGTGGGCTCATAAAATAAATGGGAAAGTTTTCCTTCTTCATCTGTTTATTAGAAGAGTTTGTGAAACATTGGTATTCATTCTTGATTAAATGTTTGATAGAATTTGCCAGTGAAGGTCAGGCACAGTGGCTTATGTCTATAATCCCAGCACTTTGGGAGGCTGAGGTGGGTGGATCACTTGAAGTTAGGAGTTTAAGACCAGCGTGGCCAACATGGTGAAACCCCAATTCTACTAAAAGTACATAAATTAGCCAGATATGGTGGCTGGCACTTGTAATCCCAGCTACTAGGGAGACTGAGGCATAAGAATCACTTGAACCTGGGAGGTGGAAGTTACAGTGAGCTGAGATTGCATCACTGCACTCCAGCTTGGGTGACAGAGAGAGACTCAGTCTCAAAAAAAAAAAAAAAAAAAGCCAGCACGGTGGCTCACATCTGTAATCCCAGCACTTTGGGAGGCTGAGGTAGATGGATGACAGATTAGGAGTTCAAGACCAGCCTGGTCAATATGGTGAAACCCCATTTCTACTGAAAATACAAAAATTAGCTGGCCATGGTGGCATGTGCCTGTAGTCCCAGCTACTCAGGAATCTGAGGCAGGAGAATTGCTTGAACCCAGGAGGTGGAGGTTGCAGTGAGCTGAGATCACGCCGCTACACTATAGCCTGGGCAACAGAGGGAGACTCTGTCTCAAAAAAAAAAAAAAAAATAGCATTCAGCAGTGAAGCCCTCTGGGCCTGCATTTTTTGGTGGGGAGTTTTAAAATTATTAATTCGATCTCTTGTTACAAAGCTTTTCGGATTTTAAGTCAGTTTTGCTAGTTTGCATTTCTGTAGGGACTTATCTTGTTCATTTAAGTTATCTAATTTGTTGGCATACAGTTGTTCATAGTCTCCTTTTATAATCCTTTTTATTTCTGTAGAGTTGCTAACAATATCCCATCTTTCATTCCTGATTTCAGTACTTAAGTCTTCTCTCTTTTTTTCCCGATCTAGCTAACTAAATGTTCATCAATGTTGTTGACACTTTCCAAGAACCAGCTTTTGGTTTTGTTGATTTTTCTCTGTTGTTTTCTCTTCTCTATTTTACTCATTTCCCCTCTAATCTTTATTCACCTATTGTTTTAAAATCACACTGTCACCATAATACAATTACAGAATTATTTTTCTACTGCCTCTTATTTCAGGCAAGAGAGGCACAGGAAGGTCTGAAGAGTTATAATTATCCAAGAAAAGTGTGCTGCTCTGTGGCTTATCCATAGGTGCTTCTCTGTGGTCCAAACTAGAAAAAAAGTTAACATTATAATGTATTTGGCTTTTATTTTATACAGCATCTCTAACCTTTGCCCAGGAGTTTGAGTGGGTTTTGTTTGTTTGTTGAGAGAGAGTCTCGCTCTGTCACCCAGGCTGGAGTGCAGTGGCACGATCTCGGCTCACTGCAACCTCCGCCTCCCGCGTTCAAGGATTCTCCTGTCTCAGCCTCCCGAGTAGTTGGGTCTATAGGCACTCACCACCATGCCTGGCTAATTTTTGTATTTTTAGTAGAGATAAGGTTTCACCATATTGGTCAGGTTGGTCTCGGACTACTGACCTCAGGTGATTCACCTGCCTTTATTTTTATTTATTTTATTTATTTTATTTTAATTAATTAATTAATTAATTTTTTGAGATGGAGTCTGGCTCTGTTCACAGGCTGGAGTGCAGTGGCACAATCTGAGCTCACTGCAGCCTCTGCCTCCACCCCAGGATTCAAGTGATTCTCCTGCCTTAGACTTCTAAGTAGCTGGGACTACAGGTGCACGTCACCAAACCCAACTAATTTTTGTATTTTTAGTAGGGATGGGGTTTCACCATGTTGGCCAGGATGGTCTTGATCTCTTGACCTAGTAATCCGCCCGCCTTGGCCTCCCAAAGTGTTGGGATTAGAGGCGTGAGCCACCTCGCCTGGCTCACCTGTTTTTAAGGTGCTGAGTTTATAGGTGTGACCCACTGGGCCCAGCCAAGTTTGAGTGTTAATCCTTACTCTGAGCTGTTAGTTTTGCTCTGGGGTGTGAACTGTAGTAAGTAGTTTCCCCTTTCCCATGATAAACATTTTTACACATCTCCCCTGTGACAGGTAGTGTACTAAACCTCGAACATTTTATTTAGATTGAATTTGTTAGGTAAGAAAATACTTAGTTTATATAATCTATGTGTAGGAAGATAATGAGTTTGCTAATTATTCTTTCCTGCTAAACTTCAACTGAATTCATAGTTCATAAGTTCATTGCCTTGTTACTTTTAAGAAAACATTTAATGCAAGTTAGAGACTAGGGTAAGAGAATCTAGAAGATATTAATATGACTTAGATCCTACCCTTTGGAATTTTCCATCTCTTTGGTGTGATGGACAAGTCCTACCTACCCTTGAGAAAAGTCAGATAATCATGGGAGGTATGTGAACCGGGCTTCAGGAGACAGGAAGGTATTTTAGCACTGGGAGAACACGGAGGCCTAGGATTGGTCCAGGAGGACTTGTATTCAGCTTGCAGGTGACTTCAACCACGTCTCTTATTTCTTGGTAAGAGTTATCTTCACTGTGTAATAGCCATAACATAGTTTTAGCAAAACAAGGAGGTTTGATAGCTATTGGACTGTTGTGGTTTATGCATATTCCTGCTGCACTTTACTGTAAAGTGGCACTTTCTGTGTATCTTCAGAGACTGCAGGGGTAGTGCCTGAATAACAGCTAGCATCTCAAATCAAGATAAAGCACATTTTCTTTATCTTGAATAACAGCTAACATCTTGAATCAAGATAAAGCACATTTTCTATGATGTATTAAGGCGTTTAAAAAGTTTGTACAGGCTAGGCATGGTAGCTCATGCCTTTAATCCCAGCTACTTGGAAGGCTGTTATTGAAGGATCACTTGACCCAAGAGGTCAAGCCGTTGCACGCCAGCCTGGGTGACTGAATGAGACCTTGTTAAAAAAAAAAAAAAAAAAAAGTTTTGCCTTCCAAAAGTTCATAGCAGTTTGTTGTATCCTTGGAAGAACTTTCAGAGTCATATTTTGCAGGCAGTGCCCAGGCATTGTGACTTAGCTCATACTAGAGAAACTGCTGCATGACTCTGGAGACATAGTGCAAGTGCCAAAAGGGGGTTAAGAGTGGCAGAATAGGAATGAAGAGATAAAAGCCAGATGTGTATGTCTGCCATGAGGAAGAAAACCCTCAAGGGGATGGATGGAAGTGATGCGTGTGCGCTTGCCTATTTCTCTGTGAGTAGATCCGCATACATGCCCGGCAGATCATGTTGGAATTTATGTGCTACTTAAGGACCACAGATGCTGCTGGAGTTTATGTGCTACTTAAGGGCATGTGGAACTCAATACACAATAATGAGAGTGGTGTTTTAGTGGGAATCCAGCTAGAGAATGTAATTTTATTCTGACCTAAATTATCTTCTGTGCTTTCAGTTTTGATTAAGGTCCTGTACTTCCTGTTCTAGACTTGAATGCTGATATGTGCTTGAGAAATCCCCCATGTTCTGTGTCGTCCAGTGATTGCATTTCATGAAAGCTCCTGGCCTTATTTAGACTTAATTTGAGTGCTGTCAAGAGCTTAAAGTTGTGTTGGATGATCTGGGGCCTGTGGCCAACATTTATTAGGCACTTAACTTTGCAGAAAAAGAAATTCAGGAACTATCATCTTTACATATAATCCCCAAATTCATATTTTAATGGTGCCCAAATGTTTGCATTTGTGTGACAAAGGTTGGGCTGTGACACAAAACCACAAACTGTGTCCCAGGCCAGAAACCCTCGATAGAGAATGACTCCTTATCTAGAAACAGCTCTCATACCTTCTTACATGTGTTGCTGTGATTAATGTGTAAATATGTTTTCTATTTCTTATACTTAAAATATCTGTCAAACACATTTCCCCATTTTAATGTAATGTATCCAGTTGTATAACTGCCAGTGTTTTCTTCACAGAATGTGGAGGCTGTGGACCCACGAGGTCGAACATTATTGCATCTTGCTGTTTCCTTGGGACATTTGGAATCTGCTCGAGTCTTACTCCGACATAAAGCAGATGTGACCAAAGAAAATCGCCAGGGATGGACAGGTAAGTATACTTTTACAATAATTGAAAGTCCCCCTGGGCAACATGGTGAAATCCTGTCTCTATAAAAAATATGAAAATTAGCCAAGTGCAGTGGCGCATGCCTGTAGTACCAGCTACTCAGGAGGCTGGGGTGGGAGGATCACCTGAGCCTGGGGAGGTTGACATTGCAGTTAACTGTGATTTCGCCACTGCCCTCCACCCTGGGCGACAGAGCAAGACCTTGGCTCAAAAAAAAGGTCATTCATGTTGCTTTCTCTTTTTGAATAAAGGCTAGTCTCAATCATACTTCTCATCAGAGTCATCTTTATCTTAAGATTCCTCTCTTGGGACAAGGAATAGGGACAAGGAATTGGGAGCCCAGGATGATGCAGGTTGGGATGTGACACAAAACCACGAATTGTGTCCCAGGCCAGAAACCCTCGGTAGAGAATGACTCCTCATCCAGAAATAGCTTCAGTGCAAACTTCGTCCACCGTACATGATCGTGGAGGCCATTTTTCCCCTGAGGAATATGGTTACTTCCATTGAATCCATCAAAATAGGCAAAAATCAAAAATAAATTGTGGTTAATAGTAGCCTCTTCTTGGGAAATTCTGGCATTTCACTTGTTGCAAGCTCTTCTACTATTGGTCCGAGTAATTTTCTGTTGACTGAGCAGGGATACTGTAGTTCAAGCCCTGTCTGCCAGGTCTACATGTAACCATAGTTATGTGATCGTATAGTTAAAGCCAACTCTCTAAACACATTGTCAGGATTTTGGAACCAGTGGTAAGAATAGAGGTTGGAGAGGTGGAAGGGGTTTGATCAAGATGCTAAGAGTACTGTATGTTTTTTACTTAGTGAAGAGCTGGCAATCAGAAATCATGATTATCATGGTAAGGTTGGACTGCAGCCCCTTTCCTCTGAAGAAAATACTGGTCTTTGATCTAGACACTTTTCAGCCTGGTTTTGGAATTTGTCAGAAAGTACAAGAATTAAATTTCACCCTTTTGTTTTCCAGTTTTACATGAGGCTGTGAGCACTGGTGATCCTGAGATGGTGTACACAGTTCTTCAACATCGAGACTACCACAACACATCCATGGCCCTTGAGGGAGTTCCTGAGCTGCTCCAAAAAATTCTCGAGGTATCCATGAAAATGTGACTAGGCCATAATCTGAGCTACATGCTGATACAATTACTGGAGACAGTTTGACATCCTTGTGTGCTTTCCCAAAAAGTTTTCTGAATAGTGAATTTGAAATACTGAATACCAATCACATTATTCCTTGCCCTTCTAATTTGTGGAAATATGAGGTCTTTTACAAATTATACTGCTAAGTCACTGGGCTTACCCTTTTAAGTACTGTTTAAAAATTATAATTTAGGCTGGGCGAGGTGGCTCACTCCTGTAATCCCAGCACTTTGGGAGGCTGAGGCGGGTGGATCCCCTGAGGTCAGGAGTTCAAGACCAGCCTGGCCAACATGGTGAAACCCCGTCTCTAAAAAATAAATAAATAAATAAATAAAATAAAAAGTTATAATTTAGCCAGGCATACTGGCTCGTGCCTATATTCCCAGCACTTTGGGAGGCTTAGGCAGGAGGATTTGCTTGAGCCCAGGAGTCTGAGACCAGCTTGGGCAACAAACAAAGCAAGACTGTCTCTAAAAAAAAGAAAAAAATTAGGGAATATTAGTGCACACCTGTAGTCTGAGGATTGCTGGAACCTAGGAGGTTGAGGCTGCAGTGAGCCATGATTGCACCCTGCACTCCAGTCTGGGAGACAGAGCAAGGCCTAAAACAATAATAATAATTAATAGATAATAAAGTAAAAATTAGAACTTAAGGAAAATGGACATCAAACAATTAATTTGTTTGGGTGCCTGTTTTCTTGAAAGTAGCCTCCTGAGCATCAGTAATCTTAAGGAAGTTTTGATAGGCATCACTTACTATGCAGGGATGTTCAGGTCCTGTTGAGGCTTAGAGGTCCACGTGTAACTTCTCCTTGCCAGTCTTGTCACTTCTAGCCATTAGTATTTTGAGACCTTTAGTCTATTGATCTAATTCATTTACAGAGAAAAACTAATAGCTCTATCGAGAAAAGGAACAACTTTATTATAAATAAGACAATCATTGATCATTTTTTGAGCCATCTTTAAAAAGAATTTCTAAGTTAAGTCATGCTCAAGTTATTCATTTCCCATATGTACTACAGTGAAATCTCCCATAAAATATGAAATATTTGTGTGCATTGTTTTAAAAATAGGTGTGTATTTTTGAGTGAATATCACATGAATATATTGTTTTCTTCCTAACTGCAGCAGGAACTAAAAACATCATCTGCCCATTTGGCAAAGTAGAAAATGACTTTTTTTAACATGAGGTTACCCTTCACTTAAAAAATTTAGTGTCATGGATTTTTTTTTTTAATTCATATTGGTCCATTGCGATGGACTGCACTGAATTGTATTCTCTGCTTCAAGTTATAGAGAGCCCATAAATGACCTGTATACTTAACAGCTCCAGAAGCTGTCATTGATGTCTTATCTTTCAACAGTATCTCCTTATAACATACGCTAGCCTTTCTTGCCACCTGTCTCTTGGAGGTTGTCTTTGCTCATCATTGGAATGCTGGCAGATTTTACTCCAGGGTAGATTCTTGGCCCTCCTGCCGTGTGCTTTGGTAAAAATCATGGCAAAGCCTTGCAAGTGTGTAGGAACAAGAAAAACACCTGGAATTTCTAGCATTTCTCTTCTTGAAGGGTAACTGTTAGATTTCTGAATCTTCAGGAACCTGTAAAGTGGTAGGTAAGAAAATAATCCTAAACGGGCTTCTCTGGTGGCTTAAAACTTCAGAAAGCCAAATTCTACATGTTTTGGAGGCAAGTGGAGAAAAATGTTCTTTTAACTGTAGAGAAGTTCAACTTCCTGAGGAAGTGAAGTCTAGCAACCTCTTTCGGTTTCTCAGAGCAGTTCAGTAAATAGGAAGCACTTGCTAGCACATAAAGCCTTTTACAGTCAAATTCCTCATTGAATGGGTGGAATTGACATTCTCTGCTGTTTGCTTCAAATGGATGGTTACCCACATTGTTTGGCAGTACTTAAGCCCATCTTCCCAGGCATATCTTTCTCTTACTGTTTGGAACCTGACTGGGACCCCTGAATCAGGTTTGATTTTTATCCTCCTCCCATCCTCTTATCCTCTTGCTTGCTGTTCACTTCCTTTTTTTTTTTTTTTTTTTTTTTTTTTTTTTTTTTTTTTTTTTTTTTTTTTTGAGATGGGGTCTCACTCTGTTGCTGAGACTGGAATGCAGAGTGCAATAGCGTGATCTCGGCTCACTGCAACTTTTGCCTCCCAGGTTCAAGCAATTCTCCTGGCTTAGCCTCCCCAGTAGCTGGGATTACAGGTGTATGCCACCATGCCCAGTTAATTTTTTGTTTGTTTTTTTTTTGAGATGAAGTTTCGCTCTTGTTGCCCAGGCTGGAGTACAATGGCACAATCTTGGCTTACTGCAGCCTCTGCCTCCCGAGTTCAAGTGATTCTCCTGCCTTAGCCTCCCAAGTAGCTGAGATTACAGGCATGTGCCACTACACCTGGCTAATTTTGTATTTTTTAGTAAAGACGGAGTTTCTCCATGTTGGTCTGGCTTATCAAACTCCTGATCTTAGGTGATCTGCCCACCTTGGCTTCTCACAGTGCTGGGATTACAGGCATGAGCCACCGTACCTGGCTAATTTTTGTATTTTTAGTGGAGACAAGGTTTCACCATGTTGGCCAGGTTGGTCTTGAACTCTCTTGACCTTAACTGATCCGCCTGCCTCAGCCTCCCAAAGTGCTGGTGTTACAGGTGTAAGCTACTGTGCCCGTCTGTCTGTTCACTTTCTTAATGCCTACACATATTTTGTATCCAGGTGAAATAACACTCTGAATATATAATAAAATAAGTAATGGGCTTACACTTTTTTTTCTTTTTTTTTTTTTTGAGACAGTGTCTCACTCTATTGCCCAGGCTAGAGTGCAGTGGTGCAGTCTTGGCTCATTGCAGTCTCCACCTCCTGGCCTCAAGCAGTCCTCCCACCTCAGCCTCCTAAGTAGCTGGAGTACTACAGTGAGCCACCGTAGCCAGCTACTTTCTGTATTTTCTGTACGTACAGGGTTTTCCCATGTTTCCCAGGCTGGTCTCAAACCCCTGAGCACAAGTGATCCACCTGCCTCAGCCTCCCTAAGTGCTGGGATTACTGGCACGAGCTACCTCACCAGGCTAGGGGCTTATACTTTGTTTCTTATTTTCTCTGTTCTCCCTTAATTCTTTTTAAACCTGGGGTTTTTAAGAAGCCTGTTAACCCCTGCTTATGTTGTGTTGATAGTGCCAAGGGTAATCTGTTTTAAACCTTTGTCTGCCCTTCAGGCTCCGGATTTCTATGTGCAGATGAAATGGGAATTCACCAGCTGGGGTGAGTGGCTGTTGGCTTGTTAAATTTTATTTCTCTTTCTAAATTTACTTAGCCCGCATGTAGGTTTATTTTTTCTTTGTAAAAGTTAGATGTATTTTTTTTCTTTTTTTTTTTCTGTCTCTTTTCTCTGAATTGAACCAAAAATGTATTTTTTTTGAATCAAGGAAATACATAGTGAAGAATAAGGAAAAATAATCACCCACAGTCCCATTTAAACACAACTGTGAATGCTTTGGGTGTTTTTTATCCAGTCTTCTCCCACCATCCATAGGACTTTTCCTCCCAAGCATTCATGAAGACAGTATATAGACAGTTTCATTTCCTCCTTTTGTCATTTGTAGCCAAAATCTATATTATTAGTTTTAATACGTCACTTTATTTCTATTTTTATTTTTATTTTTTTTGAGACAGAGTCTCACTCTGTTGCCCAGGCTGGAGTGCAGTGGGGCAACTTTGGCTTACTGTAATCTCCGTCTCCCAGGTTTAAGCAATTCTCTTGCCTCAGCCTCCTGAGTAGCTGGAAATACAGGTGCGCACCACTGTACCTGGCTAATTTTTGTATTTTAAGTAGAGATGGGGGTTTCACCATGTTAGCTAGGCTGGTTGGTCTCAAACCCCTGACCTCAGGTGATCCACCCGCCCTGGCACCCCAAAGTGCTGGGATTACAGATGTGAGCCACCATGCCTGGCCTAATTTTTGTATTTTCAGTAGAGATAGGATTTCATTATGCTGGCCATGCTGGTCTCGAACTCCTCACCTCAGCAGATCCACCCACCCCAGCCCCACAAAGTGCAGGGATTACAGGCATGAGCCACCTCACCCAGCCTAAAATGTCATTTTAAATTGCTAAAATTTTAATAAGTAGATTTACCATAATTTAATAATTTCCTTATGTAGTTTATTTTGATTCTTTTAAACTTGTTACTCTAAGATGAGGTAAATATTGGAATAGCTTGCTTGTTTTTTTTTTTTAACAAAATTGATATATTTCTCTAAAGTATTAACATAAGGCAATTGACTGACAGTATATTTCCATAGATATTCTACTTTTATTTCTTGTAGATAAGTTAAGGATAACTCCTAACTTCCAGGGTTTCAGCTATTTCCATTTCTAGACTTCCCTTTCAGGCAAGAAGTCATATTTGTAATGAAACATTAAGTGACATAAAAGTATGTAAAAGAGTAGTACTTCAGAAAACAAAAACAAAAGAATAGTACTTCAGATTGTTCTGAGAAATGAAGTTTTTTTTTTTAATGCACATAATCACTCTAATTTCAGGTTTTGTTAAAAAGCAGCATACTTAGGCTGGGTGCGGTGGCTCACACCTGTAATTCTAGCACTTTGGGAGGCTGAGATGGGTGGACCACTTGAGGTCAGGACTTGAAGACCAGCCTGGCCAACATGGTGAAACCTCGTCTCTACAAAAATACAAAAATTAGTCAGGCATGATGGTGGGTGCCTGTAATTCCAGCTATTCGGGAGGCTGACGCGGGAGAATCACTTGAACTTGGGAGGCAGAGGTTGCAGTGAGCCAAGATTGTGCCACTGCATTCCAGCCTGGGTGACAGAGCGAGACTTCGTTTCAAAAAAAAAAAAAAAAAAGTGGCATATTTAGACATTTGATATTCTGAATGGTGGATATGACAATATCGTAGGCCACAGCCATATGGCAAGAGGTGCATGTGTGAGTGAGGAAGGCCAGATAGACACACCCTATATCACTGGTGGGGGTTGAAAAGTGGGACTCATTTCAGGATCGAGAATACTCTTGGGAAATGTATTTAGACTTTTTTCTGATGAATGGAACGGAAAGTTCATTTTTGTTTTTCAAGAGCGATTTCTTGTATGGTAAAGTGTAAGAGCCAAGAAGTCCAGTTCTGTTTGATGGTCACCATCTTGCCATTCACTTCCTTTTATTAAATCAGAATCCTGATTTCTGCTTGACCCTTGGGTTTTTCTCAGTAGAACACGTCTCTCTTCCAGTGCCCTTAGTTTCCAGAATATGCCCGAATGATGTCTGTCGCATCTGGAAGAGTGGTGCCAAACTGCGCGTTGATATCACATTGCTGGGATTTGAAAACATGAGCTGGATAAGAGGGAGGCGTAGTTTTATATTTAAGGGAGAAGGTGAGTGACTTCTCGTGTAGTAATCGCTGCTGAAGTGAAATTACAGGGTGATTTTTAACCATCAAAATGCATTCACATTCATGTGCCTTTTCTGTCTGATCCTTCCTAGGGCATGTTTTTTGGTTATTCTTATTAATTATTCAGCTCCCCATCCCTGTCTTAGTTCTTGTCTGGCTAGTTCTCCTTCATGTGTCCTTTATCACCCAGCAGTTACCCTTGTGACATGTCTGCCTCACTTTCCTGAGCCTTTAAGCACAGGCCTTCTGTGTGTATCTCTGTATATCCCTCCACAGTCAGACCAGAGAAATGACATTGCTCACCCAATGTTGTGCATACATAATTTCTATGAATTCTGCAATAATATATTTTATAAAGGACACTGATGCAATATATTGCTAATAATGCAAATTATTAAACATTTTTGCATCTTTGGGAAAGATGGCTCAGAGCTTCCTGTGTGTTGTGGAAAGCTAGTCAGATAATCCCTGTGCAAATAGGTAGTTGATAATCAGTACACTGTAGGTTTTATCAGATAGCACCTGGGAGAACACACATGAAAGATGCATTTTAACTTATGAAGCTTCCTTGTTTCTGCATCTTTCCTACTTTGCACTGGGTTACTCCTTTTTTTCCATTAACAGACAATTGGGCGGAGTTGATGGAAGTCAACCACGACGACAAAGTGGTCACCACCGAACACTTCGACCTTTCCCAAGAAATGGAGCGCCTCACTCTGGACTTGATGAAGCCAAAAAGCAGGGAAGTTGAGAGGCGGCTCACAAGCCCAGTCATTAACACCAGCCTTGATACTAAAAATATTGCTTTTGAAAGGTACAAATTTAGACTCTGAATTTTAATGTCTAATCCCCATGCTGCCATCTTGATTGACATGTATGTATTAATTGGAAATTATGGATGGATTGGGATTTTTCTAATATGACATAATAAACACTGATGGGTTTTAAGATCTCTAACCAATATAAATTGTAGCTGACACTCTATACCATCCATTATTTTTATAGCACGTGAATATGAAGAAATGTCTTCCTTTTCTTTTATGGGCACTGTCTAGTGGATTTTACTTGAATCTTATTTTTGTCTTGCTGTTTATGGATCCACAACACTCAGTCCCAGACACGGAGCTTAGAGTTTCTAGAGGTTAGAATTGACCCAGTTCAGTTGTAGTGATATTGGTCAGTCAGATTCACACTTACTATATAGTTAAATGTTTATTTGTTTTTAACCCACTTGTGAGGTTTAATAGTTTAGAGTAAGAATCTGGAGGGGGTTCAGTTCTGTTCCAGACTTGTAAAGAATTATCAGCCGGGTGCTGTGGCTCATGCCTGTAATCCCAGCACTTTGGGAAGCTGAGGTGGGCGGATCATGAGGTCAAGAGTTCGAGACCAGCCTGACCAACATGGTGAAACCCCGTCTCTACTAAAAATATAAAAATTGGCTGGGCATGGTGGTACACGCCTGTAATCCCAGCTATTCAGGAGGCTGAGGTGGGAGAATCACTTGAACCTGGGAGGTGGAGGTTGCAGTGAGCCAATATCCTGTCACTGCACTCCAGCCTGGGCAACAGAGTGAGACTCAGTCTCAGGCAAAAAAAAAAAAAGAATTCTCCAGAGAGGTCTGTGCCTTGGTTAATCCAGATGAGAACACCATCACTGGTCATGTGCCTCTGGGCCACATGGAGGGCTTGGAGGGCCTTTGAGTAGAGGCTGTCAAAGCTGTTCGCCTATTTCTACAGTGGAGAACAGTGACCCCAGGGAGTCCTAAGAGTGCTGATAGTATTTTCCTAGGATGCCACATCCAGCTGTCTGCAAGCCACAGTAGCTTAGTCTGAGAAAATGGATACTATTATGCTGGACTTAGGCCTTCTTTTCTCTTAATGAATATAACAACTGTTCTCTCATTATATTTTTTTCTTCTTTTTTCCAATATAAAATTGGTTAATAAATTTCTGTTTAGTCAAGCATAAAACTTGTTAAGTATCCTTTTCTTCTAATTTAGATTGAGCTGTGGAATTAGGACATCTGTTTGTAGCAGAAGAAGAAACCAGAGTGTCCGTCGTGTGTGTCCAGGGCTGCTGCTGGGGCAGAAGTGTAGCATCCCTGGAGGCAGGGTCAGTCCTCGTCTGCCAGCCTCCTTGCACCAGCCTGCCAGTTGACACTCATCTTTCAGGGACAGCAGAATTTAGAGACTGACTGGCTTTCATGGAAGGGTTTTGGAAAGACATTTCCCGGCTTCTGTATACCCCTCTGCAGACAGGGAGGGCCCCTTCAGCTTAGGGCTCTGTTTGTAACCCCAGAAGGCAGAGGAGGCTACCTTTTTTGCCACTGTTCATCCATGGAGATGAGAGTGGGAGGGACTGAGTGCCATCAGCAGGGCTCCTAAATAACTGTGTGACTTTGAGCAAGTGGCCTCATCTCTCTAGTTTCCTGTTTCCTTAGTGGAAAGAAATAATGGAATGAATCTGGAGATGAAGTCTCCAAAGTCCGTGACTCTAAGGTGTCTTGAGAAGAGACATTGTTCCCCATATTGTTCAACAGTAGAGTTGCCAGAGTCGTTGTTTATTGAAGTGCAGTTTATGAAGAGAGTGTGACAATTCCTGGCTGTTTCCTCACTGAATGTAAATAGGAAATGATAGCATATTCCATTTGTACCGAGGACTAAGGCACATTTTGTATTTACGTGCTCACAGGATTTTCACAGAGCTCAAGCTAACTCTTTTGCAACTGACAGTGTGTTGCTGAGAGAGGAATTTTGGAAGACAGCTGCTTTGTTTTAATGGTGCTCAGAATTAAATATTGCTTGTTGTGCATTGAGCAAGAATTGAGCTACTCCTTAGGATTAATACCAGCTACAAAAAGAATATAGCTGCTCTTGAATGTGAGATTTGTTCGTACAAAAAGTGTGTGAATTTACTTCTGATCAGAGGTCTGGGTATTCATTTGATTGAATTTGTAAGGTGTGGCCCTCTCATTTTCTTTTTTGGACATGGAGTCTTGCTCTGTCGCCCAGGCTGGAGTACAGTGGCGCACTGCAACCTCTGCCTCTGAGATTCAAGCAGTTCTCCCCCCTCAGCCTCCCAAGAAGGAGGCTCACCATCATGCCCAGCTAAGTTTTATATTTTTGTAGAGACAGTGGTTTCACCACATTGGCCAGGCTGGTCTTGAACTCCTGACCTCAGGAGATCTGCCCACTTTGGCCTCCCAAAGTGCTGGGATTATAGGTGTGAGCCACTATGCCTGGCCCCCTCTCTCATTTTATGATAGTCACTCTCTTGTCCACTTTTTTCAGTTTTTTT
>PVKP010035939.1:0-22861 GCA_004027715.1 Plecturocebus donacophilus | reverse complement strand
TCAACGAGATAGAAAATTAACAAGGATATCCAGGACTTGAACTCAGACCTGGAACAAGTAAACTTAACAAATATTTACAGAACTCTCCACCCCAAATCCACAAAACATACATTTTTCTCAGTATCACATTACACCTATTTTAAAAGTGACCACATAATTGGAAGTAAATCACTCCTCAGCAATTGCATAGCATTTCACACAGGTCTAAATAAAATATCAGTTGCCTGCTTGTTTGTTATTTTCATCCCTTATTCTTTCCTGTCTCCATTGTTAAGCACAAGTATTGGCATAAAAGAGGTTTTTAATACCCATTTTTAGATTGCATTCTAGCCTGGGCAACAGAACAAGAATCCCGTTCTCTCTCCCTCTTTCTCTTCCTCTTTCTTTCTCTCTTCCATTCTTTGTTCTTTCTTTTGCTCTTTCTTTCTTCTTTTCTTTTTCTTTCAAAAAAATATTAAAAAAAGAAAATATTTGATATAAAGAACTAACCTGCCTCTTCTTACATGTGTCATAAAATTCATAACAACAATAAAAGCTAAGTGCAAAAACAGGTGTGGTCTGTATCTTCCTCATCTTGTATTTTTTTTAATGGATGTATATGTATGCATGTATACTTATATAGACACACATATACTGGCTAAGATGTATTGAGTGTTTATGAGGTGCTGAGCAGAATCCGCTTGTCGCCCTAACTCTCTAGACAGTCCTATGAGAGACAATGCCATTATCCTCATTTTGCAGAACAGGAAACTGAGGTACCAGGAAACCAAGTCATTCACTTAGGGCTGTGAAGCCAACAAGTATCAGAAAGAGGTTCTGAACTCAGGTCTTCTGACTCAAGGGTGCCCCTCACCTCCTACAGCCCCCACTGTCGGTTTCACCCCGGTGTGAGTGCCCCTCTGCAGATTAAACCCTCAGAAAAATAGACAGTAAAAGGTTCCTAGTATAACCTTGGTGGTGGAATTATAGGAAGTATTAATTTCTCTCTGTGTTCTTATCTACATTTTCTATAATAAATATGCATTATTTTTACAATTGGAGAAAAATAAATTGTATTTAAAACAGAACAGAAAGGCCTTTGTGTTCTCTGAGACCTCAAGAGCTCCCAAAGCTCAGTATAGCCCCCAGGAGGAAATAAGTCCTCCTGCAGCTTAACCTCAGCCCACTCAGGACCCTGCATCCCTGTACCTGCCCCTTGTGTCCAGAATGGCTCCTGGGCCAGCAGGACTGAGTCAAGTTGCCTCTTTGGGGCCTGGGAGAGGCAGCCACATAGATAGAGAGCTTAGCTGAGTAGCCTTCTCTCTCTCTTCAGAAAGCCTAAAAGAGAATGCAAAAGGCAGCTCCTCACAGGCATTTTATCTCCCCCATTACCACCCGTAACCCTAAATCTGTTCTCTTACGGCATGGGCAGGCTCTTGAGGGTTGTCAGGCTGCAGAACAGCTGTGGAGGAGTGTCCCTCTCAGACCCAAGGCTGAGGGGCAGCTGGTCCTGGCCCTAATATCAGGTCCCAACCAAGGAGACAGACCCCTACCTGGACCAGAACTGAGAAAAGAGCCTCAGACTCTGCTGAGTGAGGACAGTCTGCTGAGAGCTCCCTCGAAAGGGGAGCACAGAAATTTCCCTGATGATCAGAAACAAGTGTGGGCATTCCTGAGAATCCAGATCAGCCTCTGTAGATGGTAGATTCTCTGGGCAAAAAAGCCTTGGGAAGCTTAGCCCCCCACCACCCCATTTACCCCGGAGAGCCCTCCCCTCTATTGCACTGTCCAGAAGCCTCTTCCCTGTCCTGGCTGGGATAGCTTCCTAACTTGTAATGAAAGTTGCCCTCTCCACTTCTCAATGTGTAGTCTGTCTTGAGCCCTCCATTCCAGGAATTCCGAGAGCCTAGGAAGCCCCTTCCTGCCTCAGGAGCTTTGCACTTGCTATACCCTCTGCCTGCACTGCCTGAAACACTCTTCTTAGGATGAGCTGGGCCTCCATGTATCAGCTTGAAGTCACTCCTCCAGAGCCTCCTGACCACCCTGAGTAGAGAGCCAGGTCATGAGCACAGCATTCCCCTGCCAATGGTCACAAAGTCAAAAGAAGGAAACTGGCCCAGTATAGGTCGATAAATGGTCATTGGCACAGGACTCGTGGGCTGGATGATGAAGGGGAGTAGTGGGGACTGTATCAAACAGGAAAGTGGGTGCCCCATCAAAGGAGGGAAGCCACTGCACAGCCCCAGCTTGGGTGCTGCCTTGTAGAAATATAAACTGTGTGCTGAACCTTCAGTTCAGAAAGGGAAGAGAAGTTAGAAACCTGGATCTCCATGAGAACTCTTTAGAGTGTTTGTATCTGTTTAATACATCCATGCATGCATGCATGCCATAGTCACCTACAAAAATTGCTTCCCTGGGTCCCTGTGGGTGAACTCCCATAGCCCAGCCTGAGCTTCCCCATATCCCAGCAGCTCCTGATCCCTCACCCCACACCCACAGCCAGGCCCTACTTCTCTCATGCCTGTCCTCAGCCCTGTGCCCCATGCCCAGCATGTGCCTGCTGTCCCAGCTCTGGCCTTGCTGATATAAGGGCCTAAAAAGCAAAAGTGGTGGCCCCACTTGTAACTCAAAAGAAGGAAAGATCCCAGGGCCCCAACAGGGTTTCAAAGGCTGCCAACCCCATGTGAGTGCCCGTCAGCCTCTATTGCCAAATCACCAGGGAACACAGACAAATGCCACCCCCGCCCCTTGAGTTGGTGAGAGCTATTTCCCACCACATCCTGTCCTCCCACCAACAATCTGCAAACCAGCATGTGTGCCTCCATTTCACTAATTGCAGGCTGACTGATGGGGCTGCAACAGCATTCTGGCTACTGGGCAATCAGAAGCCAGGCTGGAGCCTCAGAAAGGCACTGCCTGGACCTGAATGGGAACTGACACCTCCCCAGTTCCGTGAGCTCTGCAGCCCTTCATCACAGAGTCTAGAACTGATCCTAACACCTTCCCCAAATTTGGAGCTCACCTCCTAAATTCTCCAGGAAGGGACTTCCAGTTAGAACAAGACTGTCAATCTCCCAACCTTACCAGGCCTCCTCATACAATCCAGACACAGCTCAGATTCCAGCTGTGGAGGAGGAGGGAGGGAGATCATAAGACCTTCTTCATTGATTAGTCAGATAAAGTGGTGCCTTCACCTCAATGCCTGCTTCCAGTCTGAAGCAAATTCAGGGGATAGTTCATGAGCTCAACAGTTGCAACAAACACTGTTGACATGGGCTGAGTGGTTCCCAGACACCAGGTGCTCTCTATATATTAGCTCATTTAATTCTTACGGCAGCCTTATGAGATTAGCATTTACATCTACTTTTTAACACAGTAGTTAAGTAACTGTCTTAAAGCCACATGGTCTCTTAGTCCATTTGGGCTACCATAACAAAATACCGAGTTGCTAATCAAAAACAGAGATTTCTTTTTTTTTTATTTTACTTTAAACTCTGAGATACATGTGCTGAATGCACAGATTTGTTACATAGGTATACATGTGCCATGGTGGTTTGCTGCACCTATCAACCCGTCATCTAAGTTTTAAGCCCCACATGAATTAGGTATTTCTCCTAATGGTCTCCCTCCCCTTTCCCCACCCACCACCAACAGGCCCAGTGTGTGACATTCCCCTCACTGTGTCCATGGGTTCTCATTGTTCAACTCACTTATGAGTGAGAACACAGTGTTTGGTTTTCTGTTCCTGTGTTAGTTTGCTCAGAATGATGGTTTCCAGCTTCAACCATGTCCCTGCAAAGGACATGAACTCATCTTTTATATGGCTGCATAGTATTCCATGGTGTATATGTGCCACATTTTCTTTATCCAGTCTATCATTGATGGCCATTTGGGTTGGTTCCAAGTCTTTGCTATTGTAAATAGTGCTGCAATAAATATACATATGCATATGTCTTTATAGTAGAATGATTTATAAACCTTTGAGCATATACCCAGTAATGGGATTTCTGGGTCAAATGGTATTTCTGGTTCTAGATCCTTGAGGAATTGCCACACTGTCTTCCACAATGGTTGAACTAATATACACTTCCACCAACAGTGTAAAAGCATTCCTATTTCTCCACATCCTCGCCAGCATCAACAACAGAGATTTCTTTCTCACAGTTCTCAAGGCTGAGAAGTCCAAGATCAAGGCACTAGCAAATTCAGTGTGTGGCGAAGGCCACCTTCCTGATTCATAGACACTTGACTTCTTCCTGTGTCTTCACTTGAGGAAGACAGGAGGGATCTCTCTGGAGCCTCTTTTATAAGGTTTTCCTCCCATCCATGAGGGCTCAGCCCTTTTAAACCAATTACCTTCCCAAAACTCCACTAGTACTCTCTCACACTGGGGATTAAGTTTTAATACAGGAATTTTGGGGGGACACAAACATTCTGTCCACAGCATATGGCTGATAAGTGACAGAACTGGTATCTAAACCTAGTCAGCCTGGTTCCAAAGTCCATACCTCTAACTGCCACCTTGTACTTATCAAAAACCTACTCTAGGTATTACAGGTGTATATTAATTCACATGGAGACATCCTATTCATTGTTATTATTATCGATCTATTATTGAGTGAAAGAGAAAGTGGCAAAAGAATAACAGTTCAATCCCTTTGGGAGAAAAATATATATATGAGCATATCATTGCAACAGCTAGGACATAAAAAGTAATGTAATGTGACAAGGTGGTGGATGAGGGTGGCTGCAAGTATAGACTTGAGAATCAGACAGACCTCAACTAAATGCAGGAAGCCCCACTCACTCCCTGCATAACTATTTCCAGCAATCACTTGCCCTCACTAAGCCTCGGTTTCCTCATTTGTAAATGAGAGGCTGAACCTAAAATCATCAGTATACAGAGAAAACACAAAAGACCATGTAGTGTGTTATTCCATTTATATGAAATGTCCAGAAAAGGCAAAACTGCAGAGACAGAAAGTAGATTGGTGGCCACCTGGGGCTAAGGGTAAGAACTAGGATTAACTGTAAATGAGCCTAAGGGGTTTTACTGGGATGATAAAAATATTCTAAAAGTGGACTGTGCTGATGGTTGCACAACTTTTTAAACTCAATAAAAAAAAATCTCTGAATTGAAATGATTAGGGAATTAAAATGGGTGAACTTTGTATATAGAAGTTACACCTCAATAAACTTCTAAAAAATGATGTAAAACTGCTATTACATAGTAGGCCCTCAACAAATAGAGGTGATTATTACCGTTATAATTCTTAATGGAATTATTAGCAAGCTTAGAAAGTGGTATTCCCAATAAATTAAAACTCTTTTGCTTATGCTTATCTTTAATTTTTATACTTATTCAAGAAATGTATTTCTTGTACAATAAAAAGAGAAAGAGAAAAACTCAATTCCATTAAAATATCATGGAAGAAAAGGATCCTATTATCATGGGAATGATTTTAATCTTCCTTCCTTGGCTATTTTCTATTTTGCAACAATCAACATGTACTGCTTCGATAAAATAGCAGATTATAGTTTTTCATAAATAGCTTATTTTATATTCCATCTTGTGCTAGACACCAGGCAGCATATGAGGTGACCTGAGAGGTTGCCTGAGAGGGTCTTGCCATCTGGAGTGGAGGCAGGACAGATAAAGGGCCAATCTGGAAAGTTGGGGAACAAGCAGTTCATGCTAAGAAACCAAATGAATTGCCCCCAGCAAAGCTAGAGGACCCCAAAGAGGAGGAATGAGCTGGCTCAGGGCCAAGGACACTCTCCTGCGGCAAGCCTGGAGCAGGGCCTGCCTGGGGAGACAGCCAAAGAGGAGGAATGTCCACATACTCCATAAATATTAATTGAGTACTACCTAAATGCCAGACCCTGTGAGGAGCTGGCTACACATGGTAACAGGACTGATAAGGTCCCCACTGTGCGATGCCACACCCCCCGGGCATGGAGGGGTGTCAAGACCATGCCACCTCCAGCTTGATTCTGAGCACAACATGCACCAATTATCCTTTGACTGGTCAATGTGCTGGTGCCTGGGGAGGAGGGGGAGGTGAGGAACCTCCACAGGGACTCCCTGCTGCCCAGGCCCTCATCCACAGCTGGACAAAGGCAAGAATTAGAGAAGGCCCAGCATTACAAGGCCTAGGTTCTCATCCTGGCACCTGGTTCCACAGGAGTAAGTCCCTTCCTTACCCAGACGCCAGTTTCTTCATCTGCATAAGCAAGAGTGTAATGGTCATGTGCCACTGCTCTGTAGCCAGAGCTTCTAGGTTCAAACCTGGCTCTGCCACCTACCCAGCAACTTGATCTCAGCCAACTTTCCAAGCCTCTGAAAGCTCCAGTTTCCTCTTCTAAGAAAATGGGTGAATTGCTAGCACCTAACTCAGAGAGGTTTGTGGAGATGGGGAAGATTGAACAAGGTAAAGCATAGAAAGCTTAGAACCAGGTGCCAAGCTTATATACTTGGCAAACGTAAACTACAGCTGCAGCTTACTTCCAAGTCTATCATTGGATGGCTCTAGGAGATTCGGAATTCCTGGGGCATCTCAACCTGGAAGATTGTGAGGTAACAAACAGCACCAGCTCAGCAAAAGCATATCTAACAGAAGAGCTAGAATTTGGGAGGGAGAGAGGGGCTATAAAATAGGGAGAGAAAAACAAAAGATTATGTTCCTCTCATTAGCTTCTCACGCCCCTTACCCACATACTCAGTCCAGGACTGACACCTGCTGGCTCAAGAGGAGCATTGCAAAGAAAAGAGACCTTTCCCACTAGCTGGGGGATCTGGAAGGAATGTTAAACCCCAGAGAGAAGAGAGGTGGGAGCCTTAGATATGAGGATGATGGGGTATGGGGATGTTTGCATTGGAAAGGTTTGGGTAGAAGGAATTTAGGCTGCTCTGGAGCTATGAGACCTAAGTTCAAATCCCAGCTTTTCTACTTACCAGCTGTGAGGCTCTGGATAAACCGTTTAACCTCCCCAGGCCTCAGTTTGCTTATCTACAAAATGGGAATAATAGTGTCTCATTCTAGGGTGATAATGTACATAAAGTACCTGACAGAGTTAGTGTCCCCATAAAGGTTACGTTCCCCTCTAGATTTCTCCACCTCACTTCCCAGATCTCAAAGGTGAATTACCTTGCAGGCGTCCTCAGACTCTTATTTATGTCACCATCCCCTAATGCCTACCAAAAAGACAAATGCTCAAGCCCCTGATGTTGCTCTGAATCAGCTCTCTGGGGATGACAACCTAGGGGTCTGCGTTGTAGTAAACTCTCGATCCTTATGCCCCTCCAAGTTTGAGAGCCTCCAGAATAGTGTGCGAGCACCAGGTTAGGAGTTCCAGCTCTGTCCATACACACACAAAACCAAGACCCCATCTGCCTCCAGGGTGTGAAGAAGCTGTGAGTCTAGCCAGGTTATAGGTACCCAGGAGGGAATAGGAAGGCGACCTGGGTGGGCCCCAGATGTATCCCCTTGGCCTGTCTCCATTTTCCCATCCATTAAATGTGGCCTGGAGTCCTGCCTGGCATGCCTCTCAGCAGGGAGGGTGCTTTGGAAACTGTGATGCTAATGTGGACATGAAAAGGAGGAGCCAGAATAGTAGGGTACTTGCCTCATGGCCTGTCTCCTTGAGAATGAGAAGCTTGGAGAAATAAAGCCACTAAAGTTAGGGTAGAGATGGAGGGAGATGATGGAAACAAGAGGGGAAGCTGGCATTGCTCCTTCAGGGCATCCAGGGGCTGGCTGTGCAGGGATGGATGATCAGGAGCTGGTCACTCATGAGCTAAGTAACCCATCCCAGCAAGAAGAAGAGTCTGACAGTAAGGAGAGAATTCCAGCTGTGGGACTCACAGGAGCCTCCACAATAGAACCCAGTGGGGAGAGTGGAGAGAGCTGTGCCTAGAGCAGCAGTTCCTCCACTGCCCTAGGGCCCTCCCAGGTCACCTTCCTCTCCTCTCCTGGGTGCCTATAACCTGACTAGACTCACAGCCTCTCTACACCCTAGAAGCAGATGGGGTCCTCATTTCGGGTGTGTGTGGACAGTAAAATCAAGGCTCGGAGAAAAGAAAGGAGTCCCTTCCCCAACTCCCTAATGAATCCTCAGCCCAAACCTCCCTAAATTTTCTTGACAATAACAGAGGAAGCTGGGCAAAGATTATTATCACACAGAGAAGAAATCCAGATCAGAGATGACATGTAATTTATCCAAGAACACACAGCAGAGTTGAGCCTTGAGCCTCAGACTAGTCTATATTATTACTACCACTCCGCGCATGTTCATTCCTGCTGCAGGTAAAAGATTGGTTCAGTGACCCCCTGCGTCACTTCCAACTCTGTATTTTCTAATTCCAGAACTGCAATCTATTCTTTCAAATTTACCTCTTTCTTGTTCCCTCAATGAACCAACAGCTTGAACCAAAATAGCCCCCTCTTGATTCCATGAACAAACCTGAGACTTCCTACTTATTTTTCTCTTCCAAACCTCCCCTCACCACACCAGTCACACCCCCATTCTTCCATATTTGTGAACATCTCCAGTCCTTCAAAGCCCAGCTCAATTCTCACCTGCTCCAGGAAACCTTCTCTAATCCCCCCAGTGAGAAATAATATCAACTTGTGTGAGCAGAGAAATGGAACCAGAAACACAAGCCATGTAATAAGCATCTCTACCTGACATTGTGCTATGAAACACGTATACCTGTATTATATGCCTTCTATATGTGTACGTTACTTGCAGTACAGTTGACCCTTGAACAACGTAGGGGTTAGGGAGCCAACCCCAGGCAGTCAAAAATCTGTGTCTAACTTTTGACTTCCCAAAAACTTAACTACAGCCTACTGTTCACTGGAAGCCATATGGATAACACAATCAATTAACACATATTTTTATATGTTACATGTATTACATACTGTATTCTTACCCTAAAGTGAGCTAAGGAAGAAAAATATATATTTACTATTTATTACATGGAAGTGGCTCATGATAAAAGTCTTCATCCTCATCTTCACACTGAGTAGGCTGAGGAGGAGGAGGAGGAGGAGAAAAAGGAGGAAGAGGGACTGGTCTTGCTGTCTAAGAGGTGGCAGAGGCGAAAGAAAATCTGAGTGTAAGTGGGCCCACACAGTTCCAACCCGGGGTGGTGAAGGGTCACCTATGCATGATGTACATGTGTATATATTATCTCATTTCATCTGTAAGACCTCAATAAATCATTGAGAACAAAGAGTAAGCCTGTATTACAGATGTGGAAACCAGATCTCAGAGAGCTTACGTGTGTACATAAGGTTATCTGGAAGGCTGTGGTATTAAGAGAAAGGCTCAGAAGGAAAATATTAAAACCCAGTGCAGGGGAGAGGTAATGGTGTGATGGGAAGGCAGGTTTCAGAGCAATATGAGAAAGAAGGTTGAGAAAGCAAGAAACTAAAAATCCTTGAGAACCTGTGGTCAGAAGATTCCAGGTCTGACAGGAGAGTCATTTCCCTCATGTGACAGCAGCGTGTTAACTCACACAGCACCTTCACCTGCTTTATCTCATTTAAAACAATCATCTTTTTAGGTAGACAACATCATCATTCTATAGGAAGAGAATCAAAGGCTTGAGAAAACCCTAACCAAGCTCACACAGTACATAAATGAGACTGGAACATGAAGCAAGCTGGATTTCAGAATCTCTGTTCTTTCTGATATACATTTGTATTGTTTACAATATCACCTAGAAATGTTTGCCTAGAAGGCTGCCTCCACTCCTGGTTCACTTTCTGTTTGTCTTGGGGCCTGAGTAGCCACCACTCTGCATGTCAATGCTCCCCGTCAATGCTCATTCAACTCTGACATTCCAGGACTCTTTTGATTATGTGAAAAAGTGGCTTATGGATCTTCAAGAACTTCATGTGAAAATAAAATGATGTCTAGAGTAGCTCACCCTTCAGTAGATCCATGGATAGGTGCCAAAACCAGGCCCTGGAGAAACAGAAAGCAGAGCAGGGAGAAAAAAGCTCAGAGCAGGAGTGAACACCCATTTATTCGGCAGAAGGCTGTGCATCCCTCCACAGTTGAGGGTACTGTCAAGATGGACAGCCCCACTCCTGCCCTCCCAGATTCCCAGATGCAAATGTCTCCTCCCTCACCAGTTTGCAGAGGGTTGGCCATGGAGGAGGAGAGCACAGAAGAGCACTTCCTACCCTGGGTACTAGATGGTCAAATGAGTGGGCACGTCCAAACCCTGAGAATCTCAGCAGCTGCCGTGGGCTCCACCACTCTCCACCGCTGGAGAGGGGCCAAGGAGGGCCAAGGCACCTGCTAAGGGTTCACCTGCTGCCACTACCCTGGAGAGTCCTGCCCACTCTCAGCCACAAGCTCTACCTGTTACCACTTGTCAACTTCCCAAACCCAGCTGTGAGTGGACACTTTCTGGGTGACCCTTGGCAGCATCCCACCTTTCCCCCCATCCCCACAGCTGGAAATGAGTTTCCCTTCTCTGTGGTTGCCTTCTCCCTTTGTCCTCTCCCTGCTCCCTGTGTCTTCACCTGGTCCACCCGAATCTCAGTCCAGGAGTAGGTTCTGATTCCCTCAGGGATCCCTCCAGGCTCTATCTAGCACCTTGTAGGTTCTAATAACAATTTCTAAAACAATGAGTGACTGTAAAGTGAGTGAGGGAAGTCAAGTAAGGACAAGCTCCATGGTCCTGACTCTGTAAAAGCAGCTGGTTGGTGACGGGCCATCCAAGCCACAGCATGTGGGTAGTTTGGGTCAGTCAGACAAGTCTACCTGGGACACCACCAGCAGGAAAGCTCACCAAATACCAGTGGAGGAGAGCCAGGTATCCATCCTCAGGGAGCACTGAAATGCTGAGCAATTGTGGGCAGTGGTGACTTGGTTATCTAATGGGTTCAGACAGTGCTTTCTCAAAGAAACTTCCATGAAAAAGGAACTATTGAGAGGTGATTTGCAAGAAAGGGCCTGGGGTGAAATTTGGTAAATACAGCTCTCTCCTTCTTAGTGGCCCACAGTGCCCCCAGCATATTAAAGCTCTGTGAAGTCATGTTGCAAGGCAACTGTTTAACTTCATGTTTCTCACCCTTACTTGACAGCTTTGTTTTTCTTTTAATAAAACCTATTTCACATCTCAAGAAACTAGTGTTCCAGTGGTCACAATTAGAAAAGGGGGCGGTGGGGAGAGCTGGTTTTTCAGACGCTCTAAAGGAGATAATTTATAATGATCTGGGAAGCCTTCTCTTCCTTCTTCTTCAGATCTACTTCTGCCAGAAAAAAAAAAAAGATAAATAAAATAAAAATAAATCTATACTTTATAGGAATTACAGCCTTTAAAGTAAAAGGACAAAATTATAACAGTGGATTTTGAGGCTCTGGCCAGTGACATGGGAAGACAGAAGAACAAGGCTATGAAATCTTCGCCCTCTGTCATTGACTAAAGATCTAACCTTCATCAAGTTCCTTAACTTTCCTGGGTCCTAGGTCCCTCCCTGTTCTGTGAACAGTTGTGAGGAGCAAATGAGTTATTAGGTAACAAGTGCTTAGACCAGCACCTGAAAGATTTGTAGCATCCAAATAACCTTCCATATTGTTAATGGTTCTTATTAGCTGAAAAGATATAAATTTAGTGATTTCCTTTTCTACACGCATGGTAACTTGAGAATCTTATGAATTAGTAATACAGTTCTTTATGTGCATAATTATGGAGCAAAATAGACAAAGGACAGAAGAGGACCGTAAGCATTAGAAAAGTTTGGAAAGGGAAGGACTCGTGTGTGCCGCGAGGTCACTGAGAATGGGAAAGCGAGCTGGACCAAGCATGAGCAGAGAGCATGCAGTCCTGGGGCAAAAAGAGCATCAGTCAGCAAAGGCCTGTATATGTCAATGAGCACAGCCGAAGCCTAATTAACTCCACTCCATGTGAGCAGAGAGTTTGTTCCAAGAAGATTGCTGTTGACAAGACACCGAACCAACCACTGGGAGCTGGCAGCTTTGTTGATGTTTGGCCAAGGAATAGAGTCATCTCCAGGTCCTGGATGTAACAAGAAGTGACAGACGGTCTGTTGAGCAGAATGGAGCATTTGCTTCCCCAGTTTGCAACATTTGCCTCCCTGGTGTATCTGTGAGGGCCCCTCCTCCAAGTCCCTCCAAGGCTGGGTTGGTTGAGAACCACATCTTTGCAAGAGACAGAAGCCTACTGAGGCCCGCTCAAGAGTCAAAGAGTTTCTTGGGAAGATTTGGGGGTATCTTGGAGAAGGTAAAAGCAGGAAGGTCAGCTGAGCCTTGGGAAAAACTGGAGAAATACCCAGTGCCAGGGCAGGTACTCTGTCTGTCTCTCTGACTTTTTCTCTTTCATTATCTCTCTCTCTCTCTCTCTCTCTCTCTCTCTCTCTCCTCTCTCTCTCTCTCTGAATCAATCTGGATTCTCTATTCCAGTCTCTCTCTCCCTGTGAGTCTGTGTTTGTATTTCTTTGTCTCTCTCCATCTCTTTGTGAATGTGTTTTCTCTTTTTGCCTCCTCCCCCATTTTTATTCAGCCTCTTGCGTCCTCTGTGTCTCTCTCTTCCTCCTTTGTGTGTGTATGTCTGTTTCTGTCTCTCTCTTTCTGTTTCCCTGTGTCTGTGTGTGTGTGTTTGTGTGTGTGTGTGTGTCTTTCCGTAGAATGTGTGTGATTTTCTCCCTGTCTCTCTCCATCTCCCTCTCTCCATCTTCACCCTTTCTGTCACCACCTCAACCCTCGAGGTGGTGAAAGAAAATCACCACCTAAACCCTGGAGTCTACTGGACCTCTTAATTTCAAGGCCCAATGATAACTCCCTTTCAAGATGATCACTCTTGGTCTAACATTTTCAGCCAGGGAGAGTCAAGTGACACCAAGAGAGCTTCAGGGATCCATTCCTTCGTCTAAAAAGGGGTCCAGGATAGACACCCTAAAGTGTGGCTCCTACAGCAGGCAGGAGAGAACTGCATGGTGAAAAGAGTGCTCAATTCGAAGTCAGGTGATTAGGTCTCCTATTAGCACTGTGTGGTCTGAGGCCAGGGACTGCCCTGCTGTATCTAAAACATTCCAGCTAGAAAATGAGGAATTGGATAAGGTGCCCTATTACAAATATCTTTAGCCCCCCAAATTCTATGATGTTCTACTTACAAAACAGGTATAGAGGCGGGGTACAGTGATGCATGCCTGTAATCCCAGCACTTTGGGAGGCCAAGAATGGTGAATCACCTGAGATCAGGAATTCGAGACCATCCTGGCCAATATGGAGAAACCCCATCTCTACTAAAAATACAAAAATTAGCTGGGCATGCTGGAGGATGCCTGTAATCCCAGCTACTCAGTAGGCTGAGGGAGGAGAACCGCTTGAACCCAGGAGGCAGAGGTTGCAGTGAGCGGAGATCACGTCATTGTACTCCAGCCTGGGCAACAGAGCAAGACTCCATCTCAAAAAAAAAGCAGGTAACAGAGACTGGGAAAAACAGAGAACATGGAAAATGGCAAGGGAGCAGAACATTTAAAAAAGAGAAAAATCACATGTCCTGTAAGCAAGAGTTGGTAGAATAGGCAGGGAGCTGTTATTCCTGGGATGCCAGAGAAGTGGATCTGTGGTTCCTGAAGTTCAATGTGCCTCATCTGCAGAGGCTGTTTTACATGCAGATTCCCAGATCCATCCCAGATGGTCTGATTCAGCAAGTCACCCCCAGTGACTCTGGTGCAAGGGGTCTCAGAACCACCCTTGAGAAATGTTGAGTGGGACTTTTCAAACGATTAGAGCTGCCTTACTGGGCTTTCTGTGGAGGGCAGTGATCTCCCCACCTTCAGGTGCACACAAGAAAGGCAGAGCTACCCTTCTTGTTCTCTATTTCTCCAACACTGTGAAGTTCAAACAGAAACAAGACGGCATTAGGAGCTCAAGACCCAAGTGGGAAAAGATTTAGAGCTCCTTTCAATATCTACCTCTTAACTCTGGGCCTCACTCTTTAAACTAGAGGCCATATATCTTATCTCCAGAGATGAGAAGGGAGGATACAAGTGTTAAATTGTCCTTCTCTGCTTCTTCCATTACAACTGAGCTTTTAGAGACTAGACTCTGGATCAATGGGAATGCCTATAAGATACTTTCTGGGCTGGAAGATAAGAGAGTATACTACCCTCTCATCAAAGCCTTCAAATTCCTCCAGCTTCCATGCGTCTCCCTCCTCTGAGGATCCATAGCACTTGGGCTAAGTTGGTACCAATCAGCACCTGGAGTTTTATGCGGCTTCAGAAGAAACCAGACATATCTAAAAATTTCTACTTTAACAGGGTGCTCAAGAATTCCCAAAGCACCTTCACACCAACCATCCATTTAATCTCAGTAATCACACGGAGCTGATGATGTGTCACATGGAGAGACTGAGGATCCAAGAGGCTGGGCTGGAGAAAGGGCAGAGCTGGAGGAAAATGCAGGTCTCTGCCTCCATCTTCCTTCCATGTCCTCATTCCTCCAGGAAAGCTGTGGCTTGGAGAGACGGGGGTGGGGCACTCCACCTCATCAAGGCTGGAGCTAGGACCAGGAGGGAGTGGGTTGTTGCAGTAGCAAGTGGATGGAGCAGTGTGCTTGTTAAGCAGAGGGCTCTATCTCAGAAGCAAGGAGAAGAGGTAACCAACTGGGATAGAAACTTGGAAGAAAGAGGAGGCAGCAAGACAGAGTGGGGACAGAATGGATTTGGGTGTCAGGAAACCTGGAACCTATGTGTGTGACCTGGAGCAAGACTCGGCTTCTCTACAGGTGAAGATGGCCTCAGTTTCCTCATCTATACACTGGGAGGTTAAATTCACTGGTCTCCAATATACCTTCCTCCTCTAACACTTGGGCTTATGCATCACTGGCTGCCTCCTTGAGTCTCCACCAGCCACTATCAGCAGAAGGCCGAACAATAAGCGCCAACGTGACCCAAAGACCACAAATTTTCCCTAGACTTTGAGGATAACTATGGTGCTGTCCTCCTCTACCTCCCATCCACCACAGCCAGAAAGTTTCCTAGAAGCCTCAAAATTCTCAGGCCACAGTAGATGACAGACAATGCTGCAGAAGGCTACAGTGACAAAGACTGACCAGAAGATGGAGCCAAATGCCCTGGAATCCGAAATAGTTTTATTTGTAGAGTTTTTAATTCTAGGGCTACAGTGCAGAAACTAAAGCCACAAAGGCAGTAACATGTGCTCAAGCTCTCCCGTCTGCTCAGGGGCAGGGCTGGGAACCAGAACCCATCTCCCACCCCTGGGACCAGACAGTATTTTCCTACCCTACTCTACTCTGCTTATTCTATAGGACTATGGTCAAGCTGAGTTCATTCCAAAATGCTCTGACCTAGTTATAGCTCATTTATATTAGGTTGATGGGGACTGGGAAAGGGGGCCGTCAGTGAGAAGAGCCAGGTTAGCTGATCAGAACACTTGAGTTCCTGTAATTGGCTTCACACACCCCAAGTCCTTCCCTGGCTCTTCATAAAACCGCAGCTCTGAGATAATGGCTCAAAATCACCTGCCTGCATGGAGGACCCTGAGCAAGACACACTGGACCTGGAAGTGAACCAGTTGGGAGTGTGGATGTACAACATAGTCAAACCGCCATATCCAAAGCTCTCCTCTCTCCTCACCCATCCCACAGCTGTGTTGACTTCAGGTAAGTCTCTTAAGCTCGCCAAACCTATTGGCTCATCTAGTAATGTAGAATGATGAAACTACAGACTTGTTGGGTTGTTTTGAGGGTTACATTAAATAATTGATATTAAAACTCTAAGCATCATGACTGTCATATAGTAGGTGCTCAATAAATATTGGTGTTTTGTTGTTACTGTGATGTGTCAAAATGACCTAAATGAAGTGATAAAACAAAAATGAACACGAAAGTCATGGCTAGTGTAAGCGGACAGTTTTGTTGTGTGACCATTCCTCCTTCATTCCCTCTCCCGCTCACTGCTCCTTCTCCAATCCCTCCTGAGCTCCAGCCACCCTGTCAACTGGTTCTAGCAGTGAATTAAAGCATTCCTTCTTTTTCTTGGTGATCACTTTCTACTTTTGTGTGACAAGCAGAAAATTAAAAAAATCAAACTTTACCAAGATGAGGCAGGAGGGAATTCGTGGAGGTTACATGGCCAAGGCATGTGGGGATTCCCACGGAGTTTACTCTTCAGCTTCCCCTTCTCTCTCTGCTGAGCCTTCTTGTAATCATCTTTGCCAACCCCTGGAGGGAATGGTGGAGAGAAAACAGGGAATGGTGAGAGGTTGGCTTGATGACATGACCTGCAGTGATCAGAATCTGCTTCCTCCTTGCCCACCTTTCATCCTCCCTCCCCTCCCTCTTATACGTATATGGTTTGTTTTCAGCTTTCTCAAAGCACTTTCACATCCATTTTATTATTCTATTAGAGCGTCCCTGCCACTTTCCAAGGTGGGCAGGGAAGGGATTATGAAATCATTTTACAGAAGAAGAAACTGAGGTCCACAGAAGGAAAATGACATTTCTAAAATGATACAAGAAAATTGGTGCTATGGTGAGACCAGAACCTCAGACTCCTTCCTTCCAGGCCTGCCAAGTAGGACAGCACTGTGACTGAGGGAAACATCCCAGTTCGCACATCAGTATTGACTGGTGGCCCTATAGTTAAGAACATACCAGGAAAGACCCAGAGCCCCTGCTAAGCACTGCACAGCCTGGGGTCAGCCTTTGGGGCTCCTGTCAGCTATTGGAATGGATGTGTGGCCACCTGATACAATGTAATGACACGAGAATAACTACCTATGATGCATGTACGTATGACATGCGCAAGCTAGTGCATCTGAAATTCAACAATTTACAGACATAAGTTCTCCGGTGACCATTTATTTCTGCTCATAGCTGACATGCCCTTTGACCCCAGTATTGTTTATCTGTGGCTCCAGACTACCTGATAGACAACATTTTCTGTAGCTCTTAATCCAGATTTCTGGTAACTCTGGAGTTACCTGCTGATAAGGCCCCTTCTCCCACTGCACCCTGGAGGACATGACTAGGATACAGAGAAAAAAATCTCATCTAAGCAGGAACCCAGGAACTCACACTTTAGGACAGAATCCATCTCAGCTGAGATGTATTGCTTCTGTGCACATCAACATGAGAACAAAAAATAACAGCACCTGACATCTTCCTGGGACGTTCTAATATAGACAGCTGGTTTATGAACATTATTTTACCTGAGGAGCACATCAGCCCTATGAGATAAACATTGTTAGCTCATTTGATAAATGAAGAAATGGAGGCTCAGAGAGGTTAGAGGAATTTCCCAAGTACTCACAGGGAGTCAGAGTCCACACAGAGTTCTTCAGATATCCCCCAACAAAAGAGAGATGGGTCAGGCCTAGGGTAGGGTACAGAATCAGGCCCCTCTGAAGCTGCATATGCCTCCTTGTTCTCTTATGCTATGTCTCCCTCATCAATGCTGCAGCCTCAAAGAGCGCACAAGCCTGAAGGGACCCCTCCACAGGGAGGGCTTCGCATGGTGCTCCTCAGACAGACGCCCCCCCCAGGGAGGGTCCCTCCAGCCCAGGGAGCACAGGCTTCAGGGACCCACAGCCCTGACACCTTGTTTCGGAGCAGGAATGACAGCCATCTAAAGCCTACATCTCCACTCATCATTAATCCACCCAGCCCTGAACTCCACAAGCACAGCTCTGTGGGATGAGCAAGAATGTTCCTTCTTAGCCTGGATTGTTTTATTCTTTCCTAAGAACCCCGACACCTTCCCCCTACCACCTTCAACAAAAAACTTGCCCAGAGCAGACAGCACAGGGCATTAAAAATGGGATTGCAGATGATGAGGACTGGAAGGATGATTGCATAAGGGAAAACTAAAGCCCAAGGGGTTAGAGAGGTGCTCAAAATACTTTAGGGAGTTAGAGAACTCAAGGAAGAACCCAGGTCCCACACTTGGCCATGCATCTGCTCAGCCCCCTGGCATCCCTGGATCATGGGAATCAGTTTTCACAGCCCCCTTGACTTTCCCAATTACTCCTTTCCTCCTCCACAGGAAGTCTGCCCTCTGATCTGAAGACCACTCAGCCTGAGTTTAAAAGGAGGAATCCATGCCAAGTGAAAAGGTGAGATAAGGCTCAGTGCAGTGGCTCACACCTGTAATCCCATCACTGGGAGGCCAACATGGACAGATCACTTGAATCCAGGAGTTTGAGACCAGCCTGGGTGACATGTTAAAACCCCATCTCTCCAAAAAATACAAAAATTAGGCAGTAGCAGTAGTGCATGCCTATAGTCCCAGCTACTCGGGAGGCTGAAGTGGGAGGATGGCTTGAGCCCAGGAGGTCCAGGCTGCAGTGAGCAGAGATGGTGCCAAAGCACTCCAGCCTAGGCGGCAGAGCGAGACTTCATCTCAAAAAAAAAGAAAGGGAGATGAGTTTCTCACAGCACAGCCAACTCCGAGGTATAGGTGCTCTCTTCTACCTTGCCTTTGACTCACAAACTCTCATGGTGCGTAAATATCAAGCCCCACTGCCCATCCAAGCGTAGAGGAATTGGATCTTTTCTCTGTGGCCCTAGTGGGTAGAATTAGGACCAGCAGGTGGAATTTATATAGAGGCAGATTCCAGCTCTATATAAAGTATAACTTTATTATAGTCAGACATATTCTAAAATGGAATAGTGTGTCTCCCAAAGTAGTGAGCTCCCCAACACTAGAAGTAACCAATTGCTGGGGATGTTATAAAACAAATTTCCTCAAAGTGTAACCTCCTTGCATTAGCATGTCCTAGGCAGATTCTTAAAGAGGCAGATTCCTGGGACCCACCCAAGATCCTAAATTAGACTAAGCATGAGCCTACAAACCTACCTTTTTAAGCCCTTAGGTGATTCCCATGTAGGATTCTGATCCACAAATGAATATTTGAAAATGTCTGTTCTAAAAGAATATTGGATGGAATTTGTTCCCTTCCATCTCTCAAATTCTATGACTCTCTCATTCTGTGAAATACCTATCTTCCCTGGATATTTGCATTGTATAAGGGATATCATAAAGATAAATTACTTTTTAAGCCACAAATTCATCATGGAAGACTGTTGACAAAGGAGACATTGGGGCAGGCAACCACAAAAGCAGCTATTAATCCTCCCTGTTTCTATACCTGAAGTGGCAGCCCTATCACAGATCACTGGCTGCTTATGATGCAGTGGTCCCATCCAATATTATCTCAACTCTCATGTATCCAAGGCCCAAATTCCTTAGTCATGGCAGGAACCAAGGAAGAGAGAAAAATACCCACTTAACCATTCTGGAGCACAAACTGCTTTCTCTGCTGGCCACTAGATGCTTTCTGGGGTTCTCTGGAAGGATTTTATATTCTCTATCCTTCCTGTTTTCAGCCCTGAAGTGGAAAAACTGGCCATACAAACGTCCCCCTGCATCACACTCACATCATGACAAATGTCATCACATCGTGACAAATCACACTCACATCAGCCAAAGTCTGGGGCTTAAAACTTAAACCCCACTCCAACCTCAGTCCCTCTGATCTCCCTGTCAGCTTCAGGGAGCTTCCATAAATTGTGGAGACATTCTATGCCAGAATTTAGAATACTCATTCCTCAGATCCAGTAATGCAACTTCTGGGAAATAATCACTTATATGTTCAAAGATGTATGTAAAATGGTATCAACTAGAGCATTATCAAAGTAATAGACATAACAGAATAATATTAGCTAACACATATATGGCACTTACTTGTTTCATTTCCTAAATACGATTTATATGTTAATTTATTTAATTCTCAGAAAACCTATGAGCTGGGTGCTAATATTCTGAGTTTATAGGCCAAGACATTGAGGCTCCAAGAGATGAACTAGTTGTTCAGGTTCACACATCTAACCTAGATTTACACCCAAAACAGCTGCCTCTAAAGCACATCCTCTTAAGAACTTGGTACATTTCACTTTAGTAACCGAAAAATAATTAGAAATCACTTGCATGTCCTACAAAAGGACTGGTCAAATAAATTAGAGCTTCTCTAAAATGAAATATAAAGCTATTAAAAATAAGTTAAAAATATTATTGTCTTATTAGACAAACATGCTCATAATGTTTGATAATGTAAGAAACAGAGGGAATAAAACTATATTTCATACGAATAAATTTTGACTAAACATGCATATGAAAGAAAAAATACTCTGGGGAGGTTCTTGGCAGGGAAGGCTTTCTGGAGGAGGCTGGTATTGAGCTAGGGTTTGGAAAGCTATGTTAGGGGCTGGGGCACAGGCTGCAGTCCCTGACAGATGCTATAGCCACTCAGAATTACCCAGTACCAAAGTCCAGAATATGTCCTCAGCTTGAGATGCTCAGCACTGACTGAGAGTCTAGAAACCACCATTCAGTTCTGACTCTGTTACTAACTACAGATTGAATGTAGCCAAGGCCCATTCCCTCTCTGGGTCTGTTTTCCCATTTGTACAAAGGCAATAATGATACTTTCCCTGCCTCTTCCTTGAGCCAGGCTGGAGGTGCAAATCTCTAGTGAGGGCTTGAGCTAAGATTCCTAAGGTGACCAATGAGTGAACAAAATTGACTCTCTCTACCAACCATTTACTGAGTCCTTACTATGGGCCAGAGACTGTGTTAAATATTTTGCAGGAATATTCAGGTCTACCTTCATGATATGCAACCAGAACAGGCACTCAAGACCACACTTAGAAAGGCCAGCATTTGGGGGTTTAATCCCTGTGGTCCCTTCTTGAAATGTTTATTAATTTTATCTTTGAATTCCTACTTGGTAAGGGAAGTCCAATGGGACAATGAAACACGTGCTGAGACATGGAGCCTCAGTTCCCCTGTGGCCCAGTGCACTTAGGTAGAGCCCAGGTACCTATAAGTGCCTGCACTTACCTGGCAACTGTCCCCACCCCTGAGGGAGCAAAACATTAAATAGCAAATAAAAACACAATGGCAGGCCAATGACACTGCGGACAAAAGGAAACAGCTTTTTCTTTTTTTTTAGACAAGGTCTCGTTCTATCACCCAGGATGGAGTGCAGTGGCACCATCACAGCTCACTGCAGCCTGGACTTCCCTGTGCTCAAGGGGTCCTCCCATCTCAGCATCCCCCCCACCCCACCCAGCAGCTGGGACTACAGGCATGTATTACCATGCCCAGGTAATTTCTGTATTTTTTGTAGCGTCGGGGTTTCACCATGTTGCCCAGGCTAATCTCAGACTCCAGAGCTCAAGCAATCCACCCATCTCAGCCTCCCACAGTGCTGGGATTATAGGCATGAGCCACCAGACTCAGCCTTCTTTTCTTTTTGAATTAGAAAGTCCATATTTTCATTTTGCACTGGAGCCTACAAATTGAGTAGCCAGCCATAACATTCCTGTAAGGTATATGTTCATTGTATTCCATTTGATAAGTGAAGAAGTACAGCTTTGAGAGTATGTTGCCCAAGGTAACACAACTGGCAGTAGTTTACCCAGAATTTGAACCCAGGTCAATTTGATCCCAGAGTTCATGATCTTAACACTGCACTATATATAGAAAGTCAGTCAACTGCATATGTGAGAAGCCCCTCCAGAGCCCTATAACCACAGTCAAGGCCATTGCTATTCACACCAGGGTCAGCTTCTCACCTGAGTGAAGAAGGCAAAGCCCTCACACCAGGAAGTATCTTTTCTGTCTGTTGAGAAATTATTGTCTGATCCACTAAAATGAGAGTTTCATCCACTGTGTGAGATTCCACTCTCTGAAGGAAGCTGAGTGGGCCTCATAAAAAAACCCACAAGGTGCCCATTTCACCACCTCCACCTACTAGCTGAGTGACTTTGGTCCCTCTCTTGACTCCTGGGGACCTCAGTTGCCTCATGTTAAGATAGCAGTGGAACTGCTTATGTGGAAGTTCTTTACAAATCTGGTACAAATCAAAGGTGGTACCACTGCTATTAGATGCCATCTGACCTTGCCTGTATCAGCAGGAATTCATCAGAAGCTGGCTGTTTTCACTGTATTATTTGTCTATGCACAAGCGAATGCACTGGGTACTGGAAATATGAGCAGCTGCATCTTCTTTGAGGAGAAGCCTTGAGAGAAGCCTAGTGATCACAAGAATATCATTTGGCCTCCAAATGCTTTGTTCAGGATTCCAGATCCCTTCCTGCCATTCTCTAAATCAAATATGTAAGCAAAACTCACTGTTGACAAAGTGAGGGAGGTGGGGGAGAAAAAAGGATAGGATCCAACTAGTAATTCTGACTCTAGAATGAAGGAAATAACCATAATATGACAGTTCAAACTGACTGGGTAGCTAGAATGAGGCTTGGTCATGGGCTTACTTCACCCGACGACCACACTCCCCTCTCACACTCCCAACCCAGAAATCCAAATGAGGATTCCTTAACTAAGAAACGTGATCATGGTAGGAGACTACAAAGGGTGGGAGAAGCAGATTCTGTACTGGTACCATGTTCCAAGGGCTTTATCATCTTAATCCTCACTCTGGGAAGCAGGTATTACTATTTACATTTTTTAAAGTGGAGAACACAGCCTCAGAGTGGTCATCATTTACTCATGGATTAAAGACTTAAACATAAGACCTAACGCCATAAAAACCTTAGAAGAAAACCTAGGCAAAACCATTCGGGACGTAGGCATAGGCAAGGACTTCATGACTAAAACACCAAAAGCATTGGCAACAAAAGCCAAAATAGACAAATGGGATCTAATTAAAGTGCAGAGCTTCTGTACAGCAAAAGAAACAATCATTAGCGTGAACCAGCAACCAAAAGAATGGGAAAAAATTTTTGCAATCTACCCATCTGACAAAGGACTTATATCCAAAATCTACAAGGAACTAAAACAGATTTACAA
>PVKP010035938.1:0-22867 GCA_004027715.1 Plecturocebus donacophilus | reverse complement strand
CACATTTGGTAGGGTTTCAGATTAACCATTTGTGAAGATCTTAAGATTCGTGGCTTACATCCTGTCCCTGAGTAAAGAATCTTAATGTGACTGTCTCAAATCTTATAAGTAGCTCAATCTGTTGACATTCTTTTTAATGTGTAACCTGCTCATATATAAGGACACTAGCTTGTTTGTAAATCATGAGGTTTTGCTGATTTGTTTCTGAATCACGAAGTTTTATGGATTGCCTTACACGTAGAATATTTTAGCATGTATCTTGTAAGCTGTAGTCAGTGTTTGTAATCTCTGTATCACACCCTGAAATGAAAAAGGGCAACTCTGACATGAGAACTCCCCCTCCCTTCTCCTAAATTTTCTATAAAATCGTTCCAACTTGTAGCAGGCAATAAAACTATAGAACTCTTAGAAGTCAAATTCACAGAAGTAGAGTAGAATGGAGGTTACTACAATATGTGGGAGGGGTGTGACTTGGGGAGATATTGGTCAAAGAATACCACATTTTGATTAGCCAGGAGGGATAAATTCCAGAGATCTATTTTGTACATGATGATTATATTAATAACAATGAAATGTATTCTTTAACATTTCTAAAAGAGTAGATATTAAGTGTTCTCACCACACAAAATAAGAAAACTGTGTGAGGTAAAACATGCATTAGCTTGATAGCCATTCCACAATGTATTTATATTTCAAAACATCATGCTGTACACTATAAACATATAAATTTGTGTTTGTTAATTAAAAATACTGTAGGGCCAGGTGCGGTGGCTCACGCCTGTAATATCCGCACTTTGGGAGGCCGAGGCGGGTAGATCACGAGGTCAAAAGATTGAGACCTTCCTGGCCAACATGGTGAACCCCCGTCTCCACTAAAAATACAAAAATTAGCTGGGCGTGGTGGCATGCGCCTGTAGTCCCAGCTACTCGGGAGGCTGAGGCAGGAGAACTGCTTGAACCCGGGAGGCGGAGGTTGCAGTGAGCCGAGATCTCGCCATTGCACTCCAGCCTGGCACCCGGTGACGGAGCGAGACTCTGTCTCCAAAAAAAAAAAAAAAAATCTTAGAAGAAAACATAGGACAAATTCTTGCTGACACTGGGTTTGGCAGTGATTGTTTAGATATGACACCAAAATAACACACATGAAAAGGAAAAACAGAGCCCAGAAAGTTGGGTTTTATAAAAATTAAAAATTTTATGCTCCAAAAGATACTTTAACAATGTAACAAGGCAGGCCAGGTGTGGTGGCTCACACCTGTAATCCCAGCACTTTGGGAGGCTGAGGTGGGTGCCTGAGGTCAGGAGTTCGAGACCAGCCTGGCCAACATGATGAAACCTCATCTCTACTAAAAATACAAAAATTAGGCTTGGTGGAGACGCCTGTAATCCCAGGTACTAGGGAGGCTGAGGCAGGAGAATCGCTGGAACCCAGGAGGCGGAGGCTGCAGTGAGCCAAGATTATGCCACTGCACTCCAGCCTGGGCAACAGAGCGAGACTCTGTCTCAACAACAACAAAAAAACTAAAAACGCAACTTACAGGAAAGGAAAAAATATTTACAAATAATATGTCTGATAAGGGATTAAAATCAAGACTATGTAGAGAGAACTGCTGCAACTCAACAATAGAAAAACTAATCCAATACAAAAATGAGCAAAGAACTTCAATAGACGTTTCTCCAAAGAAGGTAAACAAATGGCCAATAAGCATTTGAATCAATATCACTAATCATTAGGGAAAAACAAATCAAAACTATAGTGAGATACCACCTCACACCCATGAGGAAATACTTAGGAATTAGCTTCACCAATGAAGTGAAAGATTTGTACAATGAAACTACAAAAAAATTGCTGGAAGAAATAAAGAAAACATTAATAAATGGAAAGAGAGGTACTATCAAAGAAAAAAAGCAAAAAATAACAAGTGCTGGTGAAGATGTGAAGAAATTGAAAAACTTCTACATTGTTAGTGGGAATTTATCATGGTGCAGCCACTGTGGAAAACAGTTTGGTGGTTCCTCAAAAAATTTAAAAATGAATTATCATATAATTTAGCAATTCCACTTGTAGTTATATAAAAGTATGATCTCGAAGTATGTGTACACCCATGTTTATAGCAGTATTATTCACAATAACTAAAAGGTAGAAGCAACCCAAGTATTCACTGATGAGTAAAAAAATAATGGAGTGTATACATACAATGGGATTTTTTTCAGCCTTTAAAAGGAAGGACATGCTACAGGATGTATGAACCACAAAGGCACTACATTAAATGAAATAAGCCAATCACAAAAAGTCAAATACAGTATGATTCCACTTATTCGACGTACCTAAAGTAGTCAAATTTAAAGAGACATAACATAGAATAGTGGTTGCATGGGCTGAGGGAAGGGGGAAAATGAGGTGTTATTAATGGTTATAGAGTTTCAGTTTTGAAAGATGAAAAGAATCCAAGAGAAGGATGGTGGTGATAGTTGTACAATAATGTTAATGGCCGTTAATAACACCGAATTGTATACTTATAACGGTTAGATGGTAAATTTTATGTTGTGTGTATTTTACTGCAATTTAAAAATGGAAAAAAAAAACTATAGCCATACTAATAGGTTTGAAATGATATGTCACTGTGGTTTTGAAATGAATTTTCCTAATGAATAATGATATTGAGCACTTTTTCATATACTGTTGCTCACTTGAGTGTCTTCTTTAGAGAAATGTCCACTTGAGTTCTTCGCCCACTGTTTATTGGTGTTCAGTTCCTTTTGTTGTTTAGTGGCAGGAGTACTTTACATGTTCTAGATACTAAAACCTTATCAGATACATATTTGCAAATATTTTCTCCCATTCTGTAGGGTTTTTTTTTAACTTTCTTGATAATGTCCTTTGATGCACAAGATTTTTTAATTTTGATAAGTCATATTTATCTATTTTCTTTCTTTCCTTGATTATGCTTTTGGTTTCAGGTCTAAGAGTCCATTGCCAAATCCAAAATCATGAAGATTTACCCCTATGCATGTTTTAGGATTTTTATAGTTTTAGCTCGTAGATTTAGTGTTGATCCATTCTGAGTTGGTTTTTATATACAGTGTCAGGTAGGGATCCAAATTCACTCTTTTGCATTTGGATATACAGTTGGCCCAGGACCATCTCTTAATCAAAATCACTCTTAAAAATATCTTACCCCTTTTCTATAATCCTGAACTGAAATTCCCAGAGATCATAACCTGCCAACATGTGTGTATTCAACAAATTCAATATAATACCTATTTGTAATATAATGAGAAATGAAGGTGGGTACTTTATAGTCAAAGAGTATGTAATTCAACATGTAAATGCTCAGGAACAGCTGTCCTAGAAAACTTGAAGTGTTTGTATGCTTGCCCTTAAACGTAGAATGACTGTAGATCAATGTTTTACAAGCACTCAAAATTACCATTAGTGATGTGATTTTCTGAAACAAATAACTTTTTATTAGTAAACAAAGTAGAACCTTTCCTTAATTTATATAGCAGTTGAAGTCAATGAATTTTAACATCATGCAAAAATACATTGTTTTTATGTAAAACAGAGTAGGCTTAGATATGGATAGACTATAAAAAGGCTTTTCACTTCCATAAGGGTCCCATCTACATGATTGCACATCTGAGAATTGTGCAAATGCAGTACAATTTATCATGCATTGCTGTTCCACTTGTTGTAGAACATGTTGCATCCTTGGCATTTTTAGACTAAATGCTGGCAATATTCACCACCCCACCACAAGCTAAGACAAAAACACTCCCACTCATTTTTGAACATTCTACCATGTTTTGGCCAAGATGGTGTTTGCAGGTTTCTCCACTGTAGAATTACTACTTTTCCCTTTATAATGAATAAATATTTGAGGGGAGATACTTTGACACTATGCAAATATCCTCTTTCTTTTAAAACTTGTGCCCATTAATCTTAGCATCCATTAGTATATCTGGTCTTAGAAATCCTTTCTTCTATGTTCTAATGGTGGATTTCTATATCCATAATTCTTTCTACATGTAGTAATGGGAATGCTTCCTTAAGAAAGAGTTGTCTTTTCTCCCCTTTTTATTCATTTATACAATCACTTATTTATGGCCATTTGATTTCATAAATATTCATTTTATTCTTTGAGTTTTAATCCAGTACTATTGTTATTTATTTTGTTACTCAAATTGTTCTAGATTTGGCCATAGGGGGCTCTTTTAGGTGGGCTCTTCTGTTCCTTTGATATGCCACATCCCCTACCCCAATTTTCATTTCTTAGTAGTTCCTTATTTTCTGGTACCACAAGATTCTCCAGGCTTATCTTATATAGTCCCTGCCTCAGCCCTGGAATGAACCACTTCTACAAGGAACCCCAGTTCTTTTTATTGAAGAATCATATTCAGAAACCAAGATCTGTGCACATTGCTACTGGAGTGTCATTGCTTTTTGACTGTCTCAGGAGACAGAGCTGTGGAATAAATGTATGAATACTAAACCATGTGAAAACATACATCTGTATCCATCCATCCATCCATCCATCCATCCATCCATCATCTATTAAACAACGTGTTCACACTGATACTTCTACAGGGTTTGTAACTTCTTTTCTCTTACAGTGATAAATCTGACTCATTCTCTGCAAAATATTTACTTATTTGTTTAACCCTAGATACATGTAAAGTAGTTTCATAACTGCTAACTGATACGGTTTGGATGTTCTGTCCCCTCCATCTCCTGTTGAAATGTGATCTGCAGCCTTGGAGGTGGTGCCTAGTGGGATATGTCTGATGATCATGAGGGTGGATCCCTCGTGAACAGCTTAGTGCCGTAATCTTGGTGCTGAGTGAGTTCTTGCTTTTAGTTCATGTGAGAGCTGGTTGTTTAAAAGAGCCTGGCATCTCTCTTGCTCCCTCTCTTGCCATGTGACGTGTCGGCTCCCCTTTGCCTTCTGCCATGTAAGCTTCCTGAGGCCTCACCAGGGGCAGATGTTGGTGCCATACTTCCTCTTTTCTCTATAAATTATTCAGCCTGAGGTATTTCTGTATGGCACCGCAAACAGACTAATACACTAATCTATACCTAAAAGGAGATGTTTTAAATTGACTTCTTTTAATTTGTTAAACTTTAAAAAATAACTATAGATGGCAACACTGAAGGAGATATGTATCTGTTTTCATTTTACAGATAAACCAAGGGTCAAAAGAGTTAAGATAACTTCCCTAAGGTTAGACATAGAGATCTGATTCCAAAACTCACGTTCTTTTCTGTAAATGAAATACAAGTATAACTAACCCTTCTGCCAAATGAAATCTTATGTAAAGACTCCGTATATAAAACTATTAAAATTAGAATTTTTCTCATTGAGAGAAAGGTAGATGCCTTCCCCAGGATGGTGCTGAGCCCCCTAAGAATTCTTACATTTCCAGAAACACTACAATATAGTTCCATTTTTGATGAAACTCATTTTCTTTGAATAACTCTAACTCAAGGCATTAATAAGCTGTGATTACAAAATGAAGCAAAATTAACATAATGACAAAATGACAATGGCTTAAATCCTCATGCCTCACTTACCACACAAGTTCAAACTTACAATGACCCTGCTGAAGATGACATTTCTAGTTGCTCCCAAAGTTAGCTGCTCTGGCATGAGTTCTAACTATATCTCTTTGACCTCTTTTGATATGTCTGAGTCTAAGAGCTCTGTTGGTGCCTGTGGTCTCACAGAGTCTGTAGCTTCTGGTGGCAGAGTCCCATATTAGCTTTTGCCCTTCTTTATTCATCCTATTACTGGGAATTCCACAAAGTCTCATGAAAAGCTTTAGCCCTTATCCCTTCAGTCATAAGATATCAAATACAGTGGAAGTGTTTGCTTTGGGAGAGACACCAGGATTTTCATTCAAATAAAGCACCTCAGTCTCCTTCTAATTCCAAAAGCAAAGCTCCTGTATTAATGCAAACAAACACAGACACAGTGGCATGTGATGGAGAGAGAAATGTAGCTTAGACCAGAGGCCTTCAAATTATTATGCCAAGACCCAGGGGCTTAAAGCCATTCCAGGAGAGGAGAGTTTAAAGAAATGACAATATTTTCATCCTTCATAATGTGCTGTCCCCTAAAATTAATCTGAGACCAACCCCATGATGAGAGGTAGCTCACTTTCCTTCTTCCTTTCATAATTACTCTTCTTCAGATTTACGAAAGAAACACATAATTTTCACCTGACTAAATGATGTGTTAATTGCCCCGAGGTATAGAAATCTTAAGGACGCTGAACAGTAGGATAATTGAAAATATTGATTTTTTGTCTTGGGAAAATAAATGATTCTAATGGCTAAGTAATGAATCATATTGCAAGCCAGTAGGTTTCCAATTCTTTGCTTTCAACAAAATTTAAAGAAAATCTAATAAAGCTATCAATGAATAGATCACAAATTTTAAAATATTATATTATGAAAATTGTCAAGCATACAAAATGATAGTGAGAACTTATAAGGAATCCCTTCATGCCCATCATCTAGCTTCAAAAGTTATCAATGTTCCGTCACTTTTGAAAAACTACTTGATACTTGACCACTGTATAAATTTTGGCATATATTTAGAAAAAATTCAAAGAGTCATCATTGTTTAAAAAAAAAACAACCCTTAACTCCCATTTATTCATTTATGCAATAGAATTTCTTAGAGTTTACATCTATTAAAAAAAAAAAAAGGAACATAGAATTGATGCTAAACTCTGTCTTATTTTAGGATTATGTTAATGCTTGAATATATGAATGAATTAAAAACAGAAGTGCCCAACTATCTAATTAAAGATTATTTTATAATAAAGTTTTACTTTTTATAGTCAATAGTTGCTTGTCAAATTAGTAATACATTTATGTTGTTTCAATCAACCATTTACTTCAAATTGTTATGATAACATCATAAGCATGTAATCTTGATCACAGAAATTTAACTTTTGAAAATTTTATATTTATACTACTTTTCCTTGCCGAGAAGTTTGGTGAGGTGATTAACAACAGAAACCACACTTAAGTGCATAGCCCACAGAGTCTATCAAACAACTACTCAATAGAAACTACAAAACAACTAGTTAACAACTTCATCATGGGAACAAAACTTCACGTTATCAATACTAACCTTGAGGCTGGGTGCAGGCCAGAGTCCTGACCTCCCAGATCGATACTAACTTTGGGAGGCTGAGGTGGGCAAATCACCTGAGGTCGTGAGTTTGAGATCAGCCTGGCCAACACAGCGAAACCCTGTCTCTACTAAAAATACAAAAATTACCTAAGCATGGTGGCATGTGCCTGTAATTTCAGCTACTTGGGAGTCTGAAGCAGGAGAATCACTTGAACCTGGTAGGCAGAGGTTGCAGTGAGCCAAATCACGCCACAGCCTGGGCTGCAGAGCCAGGCACCATCTCAAAAAGAAAAAAAAAGAAAAACACTAACCTTGAATGTAAGTGGCCAAAAAAATCCCACTTAAAAGTCACAGAGTGGAAAGATAGATACACAAACAAGATCCATCCATTTGCTGCCTTCAAGAGATCCATCCTACCTGTAATGACACCCATAGGCTCAAAGTAAAGGGATGGAGAAAGATCTACCATGCAAATGGAAATCAAAAGAGAGCAGGGATCACTATTCTTAGATAAAACAGACTTTAAACCCACAACAATATAAAAGGACAAAGACAGGCACTACATAATTATAAAGGGTTCAATTCAACAGGAAGACTTAACTATCCTAAATATATATGCATTTAACAATGGAGCACGAGATTCATACAACAAGTTCCTTCAGACCTACAAAAAGGCAGCCACAAAATAATGATTGGGGACTTCAGTGCCCCACTGATAGCATTAGACAGATCAGTAAGGCAGAAAACTAACAAAGAAATTCTAGACTTAAACTCAACACTTAACCAATTAGAACTAATAGACAATTACAGAATGCTCTACCCATCAAACACAGAATATATATTCTTCTCATCTGCACATGGGACATACTCTAAGATTGAGTACATGCTTGACCATAAAGCAAGTCTCAATACATTCAAACAAGTCAAAATCATATCAACCATACTTTTGGACCACGGTGGAATGAAAATAGAAACCAATACCAAGAAGATCTCTCCAAACCACAAACTACATGAAAATTAAACAACTTATTCCTGAATAACTTTTGGGCAAGCAATGAAATTAAGACAGAAATCCAAAAATTCTTCAAAACAAACAAAAACAGAAACAAAATTCCTGGGATTCAGCAAAAGCAGTGTTAAGAGAAAAGTTTATGTGCAAAATGTGCACATCAAGAAATTAGAGAGGTCTCAAATCAATGATCTAATATCAAAACTAGAGGAACTAGAAAAAAAAAAACTTAGCCCAAAGCTAACAGAAGAAAAGAAATAACTAAAATAAAAGCAGAACTATATGAAATGGAGATCCAGAAATCCACACATGGAATCAACAAAACCAAAAGTTGTTTATTTGAAAAGATAAACAAGATTGATACACTGCTAGTTAGAGAATTAAAAAAAAAAAAAAAAGCACCTCTAAGCACAAACTAGAAAATCTAGAGGAAATGAATAAATTTCTGGACACACAACCTCCCAAGATTAAATCAAGAAGAAACTGAAACACTGAACAGGACAATACTGAGTTCCAAACTTGACTTAATAATAAAAAACCTACCAACCAAAAAAAGAGCCCTGGACCAGATGGATTCACTGACAAATTCTACCAAAAAAAGAGTTGGTACCAATTTTACTGAAACTATTCCAAAAAATTGAGGAGAAGGATGACTCCTCCTAACTCATTTTGCAAAGCCAGCATCACCCTGATACCAAAATCTGGCAAAGACATGATGAAAAAAGGTTATGGGCCAACATACTTGATAAACATAGATGTAAAAAACCTCAACAAAATACTAGCAAACCAAACCCAATAGCTCATCAGAAAGTTAATTCAGGCCAGGTGCGGTGGCTCATGCCTATAATCCCAGGACTTTGGGAGGCTGAGGTGGGTGAATCACCTGAGGTCAGGAGTTTGAGACCAGCTTGGCCAACATGGTGAAGCCCCATCTCTACTAAAAATACAAAAATTAGCCAGACGTGGTGGCACATGCATATAGTCCCAGCTACTTCGGAGGTCGAGGCAGGAGAATCGCTTGAACCTGGGAAGTGGAGGTTACAGTGAACCAAGATCGCACCACTGCATTCCTGGGTTGCAGAGTGAGACTCTATCTCAAAAAAAAAAAAAAAAAGTTAATTGACTTTGAAGAAGTAGGCTTTATTCTTGGGATGCAAGGTTCATTCAACATACGCAAAGCAATAAATGTGATTCACTGCATAAACTAAATTAAAAACAAAACCTATATGATTATCTTAATAAATGCAGAAAAAGCTTTCAATAAAATCCAACATTCCTTCATGACTGAAAACTTCAACAAACTAGGCATTGAGGGAACATGCCTTAAAATAGTAAGAGTCATTTACAACAAACTCACAAGAAACATCATTCTGAATGGGTAAAAGTTGGAAGCACTCCCCTTAAGAACTGGAACAAGACAAGGATGCCCACTCTCACCAATCTTATTCAACATACTACTGGAAATTACAGCCAGAGGAATCAGGTAAGAGAAAGAAATAAAAGGCATCCAATATGAAAAGAAGAAGTCAAATCTTTCTTTACTGATAACACAGTTTTATACTTAGAAAACTAAAAATTTGGCCAAAAGACTCCTAGAACTGATAAATGACTACATTAAAGTGTCAGGTACAAAATCAATGTATTAATACAAAAGTTAGTAGCATTTCTATACACCAATAACATTTAAGCAGAGAGCTAAGTCAATAACACAATCCCATTTACAATAGCCAAAAATAAAAAATAAATAAAATAGTATTACTTCCAGCTAAAGAGGTTAAAGATCTCTATGAGGAGAACTACAAAACGCTGCTGAAAGGAATTATAAATGGCAGAAACAAATTTTAAAAATCCCATGCTCATGGATTGGAAGGATCAATATCATTAATATGCTGCTCAAAGCAGTCTACAGATTCAGTGCTATTCCCATCAAACTACCAATGTGATTTTTTTATAGAATTAGAAAAAAATTTACTCTAAAATTCATATAGAACTCAAAAAAGCCCAAATAGCCAAGACAATTGTAAGCAAAAAAGAACAAAGCTGGAGGCATTACCTGACTTCAAACTGTACTGTAAGACTACAGTAACCAAAAAAACGTGGTACTAGTACAAAAACAGACACACAGACCAACAGAATAGAGAATAGAACAGAACAGAATAGAGAAACTAGAACTACAAGTGCATGCCTACAACCATCTGATTTCTGACAAAAATAAAGAAATGTAAGCAATGGGGAAATGACACCCTATTCAATAAATGGTGCTAAGATAACTGACTAACCATATACAGAATAAAATAGGACCCCTGCTTTCACTACTTAAAAAAATTAACTCAGGATAAATAATAGATTTAGATGTAAGGCGTCAAACTATAAAAATCCTAGAAGAAAACCTAGGGAATACTATTCTGAACATCAGCCTTGGCAAAGAATTTATGGCTAAGACCTCAAAATCAATTGCAACAGAAATAAAAAGACAGATGGAACCTAATTAAATGAAAGAGCTTCTCTGCACAGCAAAAGAAACTACCAACAGGGTAAACAGACACCCTAAGAATGGGAGAAAATATATACAAATTATGCAGCTAACAATGTCTCATAGCCAACAATGTCAAATTTATAAGGAATGTAAAAAACTCAACAAGCAAAAAACAAATTACTCCCCTAAAAAGTAGGCAAAGAACATGAATAGACACTTCACAAAACAAGACATACAAGAGGCCAACAAATATGAAAAATTACTCAACATCGCTAATCATCAAAGAAATGCAAATCAAAACCACAATGAGATACTGTCTCATACCAGTCAGAATGGCTATTATTAAAAAGTCAAAAAGTAATAGATGCTGGTGAGGCTGAGGCTACAGGGGAAAGGGAATGCTTATGCTTCTGTGCTGTTGGTGGGAATGTAAATTAGTTCAACCACTGTGGAAAGCAATGTGGAGATTTCTCAAAGAACTCAAAATAGAACGATACCATTCAACGTGTCAATTCCGCCAGTGAGCACATACCCAAAGGAAATAGATTGTTCTGCCAAAAGACACATGCATTCATATGTTCATTGCAGCACTATTCACAATAGCAAAGACATGGAATCAATGTAGGTGCCCATCAGTGGTGGAATGATAAAGAAAACGTGGTATATATACCCCATGGAATACTGTGCAGTCAGAAAAAAAGAGAAGAAAATCATCCTTTGTAGCAACATGGTTATAGCTGGCAGTCATTATCTTAAGAAAATTATAGGAACAGAAAAGCAAATACTGCATGTTCTCACTTTAAGTAGGAGCTAAACATTGGCTACACGTGGACACAAACATGAGAACAACAGACACTGGAGACTATTAGAGGGGGAAGAATGGGTGGGGACAAGGGCTAAACAGCTACCTTTGGTTACTACACCCACTACCTGAGTGATGAAATCAATCATACCTCAAACCTCAGCATCTTGCAATATACCAATGTAATAAAACTGCATGTACCCTCTGAACCTAAGATAAAAGTGAAAAATAAATAAATAAAAAGATTTTGCCCGGGCACAGTGGCTCACGCTTGTGATCTCAGCACTTAGGGAGGCTAAGGCGGGTGGATCACAAGGGCAAGAGTTCGAGACCAGCCTAATCAACATGGTGAAATCCTGTCTGTACTAAAAATGTAAAAATTAGCCGGGTATGATGGCATGTGCCTGTAATCCCAGCTACTCAGGAGGCTGAGGCAAGAGAATCACTTGAACCCAGGAGGCAGAGGTTGCCGTGAGCCAAGATGTGCCACTGCACTCCAGCCTGTGCAACAGAGCAAGACTCCATCTCAAAAAATATTTTTAGTCATAAATTATATTACATTAGGATAAAAGTATGTGAGAAAAATGGAGTGAAAAAACTAGTTCAAAATGTTAAAGTAACAATATGAAATTTATGTTAAATATTATTTAGTTTTTTAAAATTCAAAGATGATAATATTAGTGGTTGTGGGATTTCATTCAATGTAATACATGTAACAGAAGACTGTAACAGTGATATAACAGTTTTATTTTAAAACATCAGCTTTTAAAAGATGCTAGACAACATATTTTTGTAACTTATGAGAGTTTTAGATATGAATGAAAAATTTGTAGGGGCATATACAGTTTTATAAAATTCTTATAAAATTTTTCAAGACTGCTGGGTGATAATAGTACTGTCTGGCTATTAACTTGGTCATTTAAAATGCCATTTTAACACAGGGAGAGAAAAAATATTGTGTGTGTTGAGGAAAAGAGTGATCTCAATGTTCTAATATTACAAGTCTTGTAGATAGTGTATGTTCTAGATGGATAATATCCATGTTTAAATCTCCACGAGACCACCAGAAAACCTACTGCCTTGTGCTAGGGTGGTTTTATTAGACCTATTGCCATAAAAAAAGAAGCCCATCTTGACATCCTACTGGATCTTGGAGGAGGGAAGTCAGGGGAGGATATCAATGGGATTGGAGTTCCAGCTAATGTCATTTAGGGTGGGTCATTCACAGTGGGAAACTGATTGAGATTGGGCAAATTCAAGATATAATAGTTTGGCATTACTGTACTCAGCAATGATAGGGCCTTGAAGTGAATCTTGATAAGTTTCCTACTATTTGCTAAACAAGCTGCTTGCCCGGGACCAATTGGTTCACAGTAGTTTTTTGGAAAAGAGTTATGTTTAATTATTATTTTGTAGGTTTAACTTCTTGGACAAAAATTCCTAGACAAAGAGTTAAATTCTGCTGACACAGATAATGCCAGCTGTCAGTTCTGCTGGTAAAGCTATGCAGATATAAAGAGGTTCAATCTCAACAAAATATCTACATATATGTAAGTCAAGCTTAGGTGCCTGGATGTTTATTAAAAAACAAAACAAAACAGAGAAGTGTGCTTGTGTAAGACTGGTCAGTAACTGCAGGTCCTGAGTTTAGTAAGAATGAAAAAATGGAGATATGTTTGTGTATTGGGTATAATGCATACCATGAAAATATATAACTAAGAATGCTCTCCAAAGTTAAGCATGTCCTTAAAACATTAACTTAACTTGGTCCAGATTTTCATTGCTCTTGGCCTGTAGTAAGAAAGAAAGAGGACAGGACTTGAGTTAGAGCACGGAGTGATTGGTTATATTTGGAGGCCAAAAGGAAAAAGAGGGCAAACAGGGAGCCCACACTTAAGAAGCTGAGGTGCAAAGTCCTGACCTTGCTGCAGCCTCTCTGCCGTGGCTGTCATCACAGGATCTATCTCAGCCAAGAACTGTTCAGCCTTCCATGCTGACCACTTCATGTTTAGAGATGGAAAACCAGGAGTGGTGTTGGCTTGGCAAAGCCTCACTGGTTATGTTTTAGTTTTCAGTTTACCACATATGGTCTCAAAAAGTGCTTCCAGTTTAAATTTTCTCACTCCATTTATAGAAGAGTTTAACTTAAAATACCATGTTCCATAGAAGTCTTTCACCCTTCTACAGCAGGTTGAACTAATTGGTTTATATGTAGGAAAATGTCATTTGAAAGTTTAATCACTGCAGAAGCAACATCATCCCTTAAATAGACGAAGAGCCACTAGTAAGTACCTTCACCTTGTGAATAGGACCCTAAGTAAATTAGCAAATGAAAGCTGGGAGGAAAGAAAAACTATTGTCTTTGTGGGGTCTTTGTGACTCCCAGTTTTTTCCTCTAGGCCAGAGGCTCTTACAGTGTGGTTCCATGATTGGCAGCACTCAGGTCACCTCGGTACTGTTAGAAACTCGAATTCTCAGGCTCCATTGCAGATCCACTGAATCAGAGGCTGGGCGTGGGGAGTCTGTGCTTTCACCTTCCAGGTGGTTCTAATGCTTGAAATACTGAGAACCACTGCCCTGTGCAATCTTCTGGTTCATCTGGACACTTCCCTTTCCTTAAGTCCTCCTTCAGCCCAACTTGGCTTCCATGAGCTATAGGCAAGGATTTCATTGCAAACCAGACTGAACAGCCTGGACAGTTAACCTTTGTTTACTAGCTCCCAGTTACCCCTTTTGCTTTGGCTGAGCCCTATTGGAAAGAGTAGCAGAGACCTGACAACTCTGGCAGCTCTTCCCAGTACTTTTCCGCGTTTCTGATGATTGTTTTTAAAAATTCATCTAAAATAGCACTTAGTCTCTCCCAGCGGCACATTCACTCCAGGTACTTTCATTTACACATTTGCCCTTCTATGGGCCCATACCTAATATACCTTTCCCATTTACCTGATGTTTCCTGAGGCTGACAAGTGTTTCCAAAGCTTCTATAGAGGCTCCGATCTAGGCTATTTCATGGATTGCATCCAGGAGAGAAGTCAAGGCAATGATCAGTGGTGATATCTTGTTCATTGATTCCTTTAAGGAACATTCTTCAGTGTCTAATATAAGCACGGTATTATGGAGGATTTTATTTAAAAATAAGGCAAATGCTCTGTATTTGCAGGACTTGTAGTCTTGACTCTGGACTGAAGAATGTTGAGTAGGATGCTTTGTATGATACACACTATGAACAGTGCAGTGTGCTGAGTGTATTGTATTTGTTAGCCCATTTAACTGCCTGTCAATCCTGAGGTGGGTGCTATTATTGTTACCTCAGGAATAGAGATGAGACCAAGGAGGTTACTTAACCCTGGGAGAGTTAACACATGTAGAAAGTTGAACAATTAGGATTTGAACCCAGGCAGTTTGACTCCCAGTGTTTGCTCTTAACCACTATACCACACTAGCTCTCAGAACTTTAATGACAGATAAACACTGATAAATCATTAGAGTGGTAAAGATAAATTGTGGGCATTAAAGAAAGGAGTGATTCCTTGCTGCTAGGTAGGGGTACCAGATTTTACAAGTAAAAATACAGGATACCCAGTTAAATTTGAATTATTTTAACTGCCTATGCACATGTACATTGAAATACAATAAAAAATATTGCTTGGCACACATAAATACTAAAAGTTATTTGTTGTTTATCTGAAATAAGTTACAAGTATCAAGTCATCTACTGCTTTCTTTAGTTATACTTCCCCAGTTTGATTCTCCTTAACAGTTTATTGTTTTGCAGAACTTGCTTATAAAATTTCTTGTAGTTATAGTCTATGTTCCATTTACAACATAGCATAGCTTATACAGTCTTCATATAAAACTTACTGTGTTATTTTGCCTATCAGGTATTTTTTTACTGAGAAAACATACTTACATTTGCATTGGGAGTTGGTATCCTTAACATGTCCTGACATAAAGTTAACAATTCTGAAAACTGCTCTTCAAACTTGCTTTGTTAAAGCATATAATAATTCAAACTCATGGCTTAGCTTCATTGTCTATTCTTAAGGATTATGCCGCTTTTCTCTCTCCTTTTTTTGAGACAGAGTCTTGCTTTGTCTCCCAGGCTGGAGTGCAGTGGCGTAATCTCGGCTCACTGCAACTTTCACCTCCCAGGCTCAAATGATTCTCCAGCCTCAGCTTCTCCAGTAACTGGGAGTACAGGTGCGCACCAGCACATCCAGCTATTTTTTTTGTATTTTAGTGGAGATGTGGTCTCACCATGTTGCCCGGGGTGGTCTTGAACTCCTGAGCTCAAGCATTCCATCCTCCTCAGCCTCCCAAAGTGAGGTATGAGCCACTGCGCCTGGCCTATGGCTGCTTCTCTTCATTGAAGACTTTTAAAGTGTTGTCCACTGACACAAATAGAGCATTGTTGTTAATTTTTATTCCCTCCTTTTTAAACACTACATATGAAGACTCTTTTTCTATTGAAGGACAACAAACACGTTTACTAAACTTTAAAACAATGAAAGGTGAGTGGCTAACTATTCAACAAACCAATTTTTGGACAAATAGGTAGACTCTGTGTCCCCTCACCCTTACTATTAGGGAGTAACTGGGTCCCAGACAATGAGATGTGAGCAGAAGTAGTATGAACAATGTCTAGGAGTGGATGATAATAATCTTCCTGGCAACTGTCTTGCTCTTTCCTGCAGACAAGCATAGCAACCCAGGAAGCCATGTGCTGAAGACAGCGATACCACAAGATAAAAGGATCCCAAGTCCCTACCCTGATGCTTAGAAAAGAACAATATTTTTGTTTGGGACTTCCTATCTGAAGGCCGTAGATATTTTGAGATTTCTGTTTTACTATAGTTAATGTAAATGTAACTAATGTGAATTCCTAAAACAACACAAAAGGAAATACTATCTTCTAGAAGAAAATCACACAAAAAATGTCAAAAAACCTGTACCAAATTAGAAGTGTTAAATCATGAGTCTGTGTTAATCTGATAGACGTTAAGTCCCATTTTACTTTCTTAGTTTCCTGTCACTTAGTTGTGTTTCTGAGAAGGGCCTTTCCCTAAAATCTGAGAAAGAGAACTGCCTGATCAGCCTTATATAAATTCAGAGATAGGCCAGGCCTGGTGGCTCACACCTGTAATTTCAGCACTTTGGAAGGTGAAGGTTCGTGGATCACTTGAGGTCAGGAGTTTGTGACCAGCCTGGACAATATGGGGAAACCCCGTCTCTACTAAAAATACAAAATAAATTAGCCAGGTATGGTGGCAGGACTGTAATCCTCGCTATGTGGGAGGCTAAAACAGGAGAATCGCTTGAACCGGAGGTGGAGGTTACAGTGAGCCCAGATTGTGCCACTGTACTCTAGCCTGGGTGACCATGTCTTAAGAAAACAACCAAACAGAAAACAAGAATAAATTCAGATACATTTCTTAGCCCAAGCCTTCATAATATATCTTAAAGAGCAAATATATTTACTCATAACGTTTAAAAATATTGCTAGCAGATACCTTAACATAGTCCTCTTTTTCACTGGTCATATCACTAATGGATACATGGCTTCCATATATTTCAGCACTGTTTTTTGTTTCTTAAAGAAATGTGGTTTCACAGGCTTTCCTTTATTTTATTTCTTCAACAGGATACTTCTTTTCTGGGGAACCAGGAGAATACAAAGATAAAGACCACAGGAGGAAGGAAATAAAAATCAAGATATTTACATGCAACGGCAAGCAGGCTTCCAGTATGGAGAGTATTCTTTTATGAATATGTAGTCTTATCTTAGTTCAGCGTCTCTGACTCCAGAATTTTAACTTCCTAAGGTAACATTTATCTCAATCAATATTTTCCTTGACTATGGTGGTTTCCTGGGAGTTAAGCCATGGTGCATAGAAATCAGATTACTTTTATATTCCTTGGACAAAAATGAGAGCATTTAGCTTTTCAAACTATGTTTTAAAGGTAGAGTGATTCTGGGAAACTCATCACAAGACTCAACGTTATAGGTTATAATTAGCTGAAAGAAAAAAACATCTTCTGAAATATGACTGGCCTGTCATAGGGTAAAATGATTGCTAGAAACACAGGGATGCTGTTTTGCCAGAAAGTGAGATGTATGATCTAGATAATAGACTATTTTTGACAGTTATGTGATGGCTCTGAGAATTACATAAAACATAAAATTTAAAATTGCTAGTTTACCTGCCCAGCTTCTTTAGTCAGAGCCTAATGCAAAGCGTGGGAATCCTGGATTATTGCAACAACCACTAATTGATCCTCCTCCAGATTTTTCCCATTGAATCCATCACCGTACAACCAAAATGAGAGTTCTCTTCCCCAGCTAAAGCCATTCAGTGGACTCATATGGTTTCTAATTGCTCATAGAATAAATTCTAATGGCTTTAATATGATTTTTAAGACATGGTAGCATCTGATTCTGCTTACTCCTTTCACTTTTATCAGTTGTTGAGTAAGAAATCTTAATATCTTGGGGGGTAAAAACATAACAAATGTTTCTATGTAATACTCTCTTTTGTTAAATCTCATTTTATGGTCATTGCTTATCTTTTTTCTTATGTAATTTTATTGAATGGCTAATACCAGTGTAACTATGAAATTCCAAGATTTTGTAATGGTATATAAGAAAAATGACTCTATCTTATACACAGTTACCCAATAATTGCCATTTATTTAGTGTGTATCCTTCAAAACATAGTCTAATTATACAAAAAAATGTTTATTTTTGCTGCACAAATGGTAGCATAAGAGACTGACTATTCTTTGCCTTGCTTTATTCTGTCTATCCTTCTATCTATCTATCTATCTATCTATCTATCTATCTCTATCATCTATCTATTCTTCCATCCATCAGTGTATCTTTCTACAGGCAGATGTATGCATTCAATTTTATTTTAAGTTGACTTCACAGTATTCCATTGTGTGGCACAAAAAAAAAATGTTATTGCCTTAGTTCACACCTTCTAGAGAGTAGAGCCTGATGCAAGAATTAAGTGCTCATGCTTTATTTGAGAGGCACAGCCTAGGACAATGTGAGGGAAGAGGGAAGTGAGGCAAGACAAGGTGTGAGGCACCGTCACGTGATGTGCTTCCATGCAGCCTTCTGCTTCACGACAAGCCATGAAGAGACACAGCAGGGTGCTTACTGTTAACACAGGAGGCTTCCTCCAAAGGATTTCAAGGAGGAAACACATGTCAATGTAGTCCAGAATGGAGGGAAAGTAGTCCACATTATCTGCCTATTTCTCTCCCGTCCCTATTTCCCATTAGCTAAGCTTCACCCCGAGCTTATCTTCGTACTTCTAAGCGGTGTCATCTGGTTCCTCAGCAGTCATTCAGGAGACCAGGTATATGTAGCTTAGCTTGGTATTTTATCCAAATCCAAAATTGAAGGGTTGACCCGCTCTACCACAGTAAGTCACCCAATAAAGAGAGAGTAAAGAGAATCAGAGAAGAAATACAAGATTGATGTCCCAATGAGCATATTTTTTAAAAGAATTATTTAAAAATTAGTGTCATTGGAAAGGATGGGGGATAGAGGAGTATCAAAACTTATTAACGCCACCTACAATTGATTGTCATTTAGATTTTTTTTTTTTTTACGTTTAACAATGGAGTAATGAATATCCTTCACATGAATTGGCAATGTTTTCCAAGTATCTGTAGGATTCTTCTGAGAAGTGGAATTGCTGAATCCAAGGGAAAGTACATTTACAATCTTTTCAAATGTATGGGCATTTATTTGGTTTTCTTCTGTTAGGTATTGGGAGCACGTCTGCCAGGAGCTCTCGACCTGCAAGAGGATTCCAACCTGGATGGGGGGGTGCGCAGAAGACAGAAAATGACAGAAAGCGGGGTCTGGAGGGTTGGGAAGCCTATGCCTCACCAACAACTTTATTCATGCTCAGGGTCAGTTTATATACCTTTCTTAGGTATGTGCCTACAAAGGGGAACATAAAGTCTTAAAGTAGAAAAACAAGTTACAACACCGCAGAATAAGGACAATGGAAGGGTCAGCTTACACAATCCACCAGAGCAGGTGGTCACACTATCTCATCAGAGGGTAAGTTGTTTATCTTCTGGAAAAGTCAGCAAAGTCGAAACCATGTCTTTGTAGAAAACTCAATTATCATACACAATGCATCTGTGACTGCATGACCATCTAGTAATCGCCCACAAGATATATCTTTAACCTAAGTCTCTTTCTGTTCCTTCTTTCCCATAGCTCGACTTCCCTCAACCGGAGACACTGTGTCTGGGCTCAAGCCCTTCATATTGTGAAGCCCAATTTATAGGGGGCCTCACACAGGAGCGTTCCCCACAGTTCGGAGTTCAATGAAAGTCCTGAATCTGTGGCTTGTTATCTTTTATCAGTTTTGTAAATTTTTTTTTCTGAGATAGAGTCTGGCTCTGTCACCCAGACTGGAGTGTGGTGGAGCAATCTTAGCTCAGCCTCTGCCTCCCAGGTTCAAGTGATTCTCTTGCCTCAGCCTCTTGAGTAGCTGGGCTTATACGCACCTGCCACCATGCCTGGCTAATTTTTTTGGCAGTTTTAGTAGAGATGGGTTTTCACCATGTTGGCCAGGCTGGTCTCAAACTCCTGACCTCAGGCCGTCTGCCACCCTTGGCTTCCCAAAGTGCTGGGATTACAGGTGTGAGCCACTGTGCCTGGCCAGTTTTGTAAAATTCTTAACCATCAGGCTTTTAAATATTGCTTCTTCTCCTATTTTCTCTGTCCTTTATTTGGGGGCTTTGATTCATGTCTGTTAATTTTTTCCACCACGTCTCACATGCCTTTTCTGCTTCTGTCCTTTGGTCTCTTTATGCTTCAGTTTGGATATGTTCCAGTAAACCATGCCTCTTGTCTGCTGTGTGCAATCTGCTCTTCAGTCAATCTGTTGGCTTTTTCCATTATAATCTTGTCATTGATTCTTCATTAACTATTCCAGTTCTCAGAAGAAATTTTCCATCTTGTCATCCATTTTTAAACACACTAATTGCGGTTATCTGGGCATTCAATTGGATAACTTCAGTATCTTGATTATCTTTGGGTCTGTTTTATATCTCTATTCCCTCCTTTTGGTGGTTGCTCTTTATTTCCATCTTCTGGGATGCCTGGTGTGTTTATTTTTTTACTGAATGCAAAGAATTTTGGTTGTATGTAAAGAATTGTCCAGGTAACTCAAGGCTTTGGATGGCATAATATTCTCCCAGGGAGTCTGTTTTTGTTTCTGGTGGTCAACTGGAGTTGTAGCAGTCCATTCTGTTGAGCAGATTTGAAATTAGAGGTCAGTGTTTATGAGACATTGTCTTGGTTTGATCTGACCGTCCTCTGAGTAACTGCGTTATGGAGTCGTAGAAGTCTGAAGTGTCCTGCTAGGATCTTCAGCTTTGGTGGGCTCTGATCTCTTAAGTTTGCCCTCTCAGCACTGTTAGCTTCAAGGCCTGTTCAGCTTCCCAGACTCTTAGGCACTGCTTTCTCTTCAGTTTCTCAACCTCTCGCCCCCTGAAGTGTAAGAAAATGTGCATCCAGAGATCAAATTCACTTTGATGTGCTCCTTTCTTTCTGGATTCAAGCCCCTCAAAACTTGGCAAGCATAGTTACTCTAAACACAAATGTTAGTCTCTTCAGCACCATTCAACAGCTGCAAGTTCTGCTCGGCTCCCCGGCTGCCATGCTGTTGCTTTCTGCTGGGCTTCTCGCTTCTGAGTTTTAGGCAGATTGTGAATTGTCAAGGGCCTTGTGTCCTTCATGTCTGTGGACTAGACTGCCTAAGGCCACAGATACCTTGCATGGAAAATTGTTAAGGAGTACAGGGCTATTCCTCAAGGTGCGGTGTTTCCATTCTCTCCAGGATCTTGACCCCTGGTCCAGGGGGATGTAGATAGATATAGATAGATAGATAGATAGTCTATAAAGAGTCATTCTCTCTTTATGTATATAGAGAATATATACAGAAAACTAGAATGCCTATATACAAAACTAGAAAATTATATATAATAAATTAGAATACATCTATCTACCTATCTGTCTATCTTGATCTCCCAGTTTCTTTAGTTTCTCTTCATGAAAGGGTGGTGTCATAAAAAATACCCCATTGTGAGGGTAGTATTAGCAAAAATCAAAACCCATCTCTTGACATTTGCCATAAATAAGAGTGACATTAGTATTTTGAGGATATCCTAGAGGTTCAGGAGCATGTTTTCAATGACTTCTGACCACAGTATGGTATCAAAATTCATGACCTGAATTGTAAGAAGACTAGAAGAAAGAAAAGGAAATAAAAAATAGTAAATTATAACTGAGAAACGAGTAAAGTAGGAAATATTCTGGAAGTGCATGAAAAAATTGTAAATCATGCTGACAATTTAAAAAGCTATAAATAATAAAACTGTTCACATTTTGGTCCAAGAAAAAGATATATGAAATAAGAAACTGAATATATATATATATATATATATATATATATGAAAATGGATGTGTAGTATCTCTTAAAAAAAAGCTGGCATAATTTTTAAATGACATCCCCCCACAATAAACTGAAGAGAAACTAAGGTCTGTAAGTCTACATATATTCCTGCCTCTGTGGTATAGGGTTAATACAAGACAGAAAATTTATTTCAATGAATAACATTTTATATCTGTAAAATTAAAGACTTTATCTATTTTTTTGTTTCAGAATTTTCTCAATCAGAGGAAAAGATCTAATACTTAGTATTCATTTGACAAGTATCTGTTGAGTGTCCAGTATGTGCCAGGCACTGTGAAGGTGCTTTGATTAGATCAGGGAAGAGAATGCCGTTCCTTAGGAGGGTTTATATTATTGTGGGAGGAGAAAGGCAATACACATCACAGGTCAGTAGAACGTGTAGCATTGCAGATGAAACAGAGATTTATGCAGGGAGATGTGTGAGAAAGTGCTCCTGGGGATCGTTTAAGCTGGGAAGGAGATACAATAGCCTACCCTGTGGGGAGCTCTGAAGCTGGGATGGTCTTTCAGAATGCCCTGAGTTGGGCAAGGGGACAGGGCACTTATATGGCCACTTCGAATGCATTCCCAAAACCTGCTTGGCCTTGGTGGAGGCAGCTCTCTTCAGTGGACACGACGCCTGAAGAGAACAACAGCTGCCCACTATGGGTGGCGGCATGCTCCACTCAGCAGCTGGGGAAGAGCTTCCAAGTGCTGGCCACAGAGTGATAAGTACCAAAGTAGAGTAGGTAAAGAGGACCAGGAGAGAGATCCAAAATGGCCGCGTAGCAGCAGCTCGGGATTGTGGCTCGCGGTGAGGGCGCAGAGAGCGAGTGGACGCCGCAGTTGCGGACGAATATTTGATGCCCACGGACTGGGAGATTCCCGGCAAGGGAGCCACGCAGGTCGCCAGCGCGACTCTTTTGGCCGGCGCGGCGCTTCTCGGTG
>PVKP010035937.1:0-22841 GCA_004027715.1 Plecturocebus donacophilus | reverse complement strand
CTACAAAGAGAATAAAATACCTAGGAATACAACTAACAAAGGATGTAAAAGATCTCTTCAAGGAGAACTACAAACCACTGATCAAGGAAATAAGAGAGGACACAAACAGATGGAAAAACATTCCATGCTCATGGTTAGGATCAGTATTGTGAAAATGGCCATACTGTTGAAAGTAATTTCTAGATTCAATGCTATCCCCATCAAGCTATCATTGACCTTCTTCAGAGAACTGGAAAAAACCACTTTAAACTTCATATGGAACCAAAAGAGAGCCTGCATAGCCAAGCCAATCCTATTCAAAAAGAACAAAGCTGGAGGCATCACGCTACCTGACCTCAAACTATACTATAAGGCTACAGGAATCAAAACAGCATAGTACTGTTACCAGAACAGAAATATAGACCAATGGAACAGAACAGAGGCCTCAGAAACAATGCCACACATCTACAACCATCTGATCTTTGACAAACCTGACAAAAACAAGCAATGGGGAAAGGATTCCCTATTTAGTAAATGGTGTTGAGAAAACTGGCTAGCCATATGCAGGAAGCTGAAACTGGACCCCTTCCTTATAAATTATACAAAAATTAACTCTAGATGGATCCAAGATTTAAACATAAGAACTAACACCATAAAAACCTTAGAAAAAAACCTAGGCAACACTATCCAGGACATAGGTACAGGCAAGGACTTCATGACTAAAACACCAAAAGCAATGGCAACAAAAGCCAGAACAGACAAATGGGGTCTATTTAAAATTAAGAGCTTCTGCACAGCAAAAGAAACAATCATTACAGCGAACTGGCAACCAACAGAATGGGAAAAAATGTTTGCAATCTACCCATCTGACAAGGGCTAATATCCACAATCTACAAAGAATTAAAGCAGATTTACAAGAAAAAAAAGCAAACAAACCCATTCAAAAGTGGGCAAAGGATATGAACAGACACTTTTCAAAAGACATATATGAGGCCAACAAACATATGAAAAAATGCTCATCATCATTGATCATTAGAGAAATGCAAATCAAAACCACATTGAGATACCATCTCATGCTAATTAGAATGGTGATCATTAAAACATCTGGAGACAACAGATGCTGGAGAGGATGTGGAGAAAAAGGAACACTTTTACACTGTTGGTGGGAGTGTAAATTAGTTCAACCATTATGGAAGACAGTGTGGCGATTCCTCAAGGATCCAGAAATAAAAATTCCATTTGACACAGCAATCCCATTACTGGGTATATATAGATTATAAATCGCTCTATTATAAAGACACATATACACGTATGTTCGTTGTAGCGCTGTTTACAATAGCAAAGACCTGGAACCAACCCAAATGCCCATGAATGATAGACTGAACAAAGAAAATGTGGCACATATACACCATGGAATACTATGCAGCATGGAATTTTATGCAGCCATAAAAAACAACAAGTTCATGTCCTTTGTAGAGACATAGATGAATCTAGAAACCATCATTCTCAGCAAATTGACACAAGAACAAAAAACAAAACACTGCATGTTTTCTCTCATAGGTGGGTGACGAACAGTGAGAACACTTGGGCACTGAGAAGAGAACAACACTCACTAGGCTAGGTGTGGGGTTGGAGGGGAGGGGAGGGAAAGCGGAGGGGTGGTAGGGAGGATGGGGAGGGATAACACCGGGAGAAATGCCTGATGTAGGTGACAGGAGGTCGGAGGAATGGAGACACCAAACCACCATGGCATGTATGTACCTATGCAACAATCCTGCAGAATGCAGGATGTGCACATGTACACCAGAGCCCAAAATACAATTAAAAAAAAAAAAAAAAAAGGCCCTGGCTGGGAAAAAAGTTTTGTATCCCAGAAACTATTAGGACAGTATTGCTAAAGTTGAGCCAATACCAAATATTTAAATAACTATACTTAAGATACCATTCCAATTAAATTATTCTTACAATTATGCATAAGATCAGTTTTCACTGCAGTAAATAGGGTAAAATAAATACATGCAGTCATTCATACTGGAATTTTAGAAAATGTTTATCTTACTCCTCATGACTTCCTTTTAAACTGTGGAATCTTTAGCTTATAGAAAGCTTTGCTAACTAAGAAGGGTTTTTTTTTTTCCCTTTTTTCATTTTCTAAAAACACTCTTTATATCTGAGTTCAACCTGGCAAAATCAGCAGGAACCATATCATTTATTAAAATGGTAAATGCTATCTGAAACAGCTTTCAAAACCAAAGTTTACTAAGATTCGTAAATATCACTATAGGCATGGCTAAGTGGTAACCAGCATCTTAAATGTAGAGACATAAATGCCTAGGCCTGGTAGCACATGCCAGTAGTCCCAGCTACTAGGGAGGTTTGCTTGGGCCCAGGAATTCAAGGCTGTAGTGCACTACAATTGCACCTGTGAACAGCCAAATAGCCACTAGACTCCAGCGTGGACATGGTCAGACTCCTCTCTAAAAAATAAAAAACTGATACTCAACCTGGAAGAGGCCATAATCCAAAGGAGCCAGAGCAGCTGAGAAAATTGTTTATTGGTGATCTGAACTTTGAAACAGAGATGGTAGTTTTAGAGAACATGTTAAGAAATGGGGCACATTCAAAGGTTGTGTGATAATGACACCCCCAAACAAAATGTTCCAGGGACTCTGGTATTGTGACTTACTCTTGTGTTGAAGAGGTGGATGCAGCAATGTGCGCTCCACCACACAAGGCTGAGGTGTGCACTGGAACCAAAGATAGCTGTTTAGAGTTCTGTGAAGGCCAGTGCCCATCCCACAGTGAAGAAATTTTTGTTGGTGATGTAAAAGAAGATACAGAAGAACATAATTTGAGAGACTACTTTAAAAAGTATGGCAAGATTGAAACCACAGAAGTTACTGGAGGATAGGCAGTTGGAAAAAAGAGGATTTGCTTTTATAAACTTTTGATGATCACGATACAATTGGTAAAATTGTGGTTCAGAAATAACTCCATTAACAGGCATAATAGTGAAGTGGAAAAGGCCCCTTTTGAACAACAGATACAGTTGTGGAGTGGATCTGGCAAGTTTATGGGTTGTGGAGGAAACTTTGGAGATGGTAGAGGTAGTTTTGGCCATGGGTGGAAACTCTGGTGGAAAAGGAGGCTATGGTGCTAGAGGTGGTGGCAGCAGAGGTAGTTTTGGAGGAGGGTTGCTGGATATAATGGGTTTGAAGGTGATGGTGGCAGCTACAGCAGTTAACCTGGTTATGACAGTAGAGGAAGGTATGGTGGTGGCAGACATGGTGGCACTGGTGGAGGATACAATGGTTACAAAGAAGTAGTAAATTTGGGGGGTGGTAATTATGGTGGTGGTGGGAACTATAATGATTTTGGAAATTATAGTGGACAATGACAATCAAATTATGGACCCATGAATCAAACGGGGCAGTTTTGGTGGATAAAGCTTGGGCAGTCCCTATAGTGGTAAATATGGTAGCAGAAGGTTCTACAAACAGCAGAAAAGGGCTGCAGTTCTTAGCAAGAGAGCAAGCAAAGAGAAGTCAGAAAAGCTGCAAGTTACTTTGAGGCAATCATCCCAAATGCATTAGAGGAACTGTAAAAATCTGCCACAGAGGAATGATGATCTGTAGTCAGAAAAGTTACCGCAGCTTAAACAGGAGAGTCTTCTTGTTCAAGATTATCATAGCCAAAAAGTGCAGCTATTGATTAGCCTGGGCAACACAGCGAGACATTGCCTCAAAAAACAAAACAAAAGGTAGTGTAGTGATACCAAGAATAAAAAACCAAGGAATTTTAAACTTTTCAATAAAAATAAAAATGTAAAAATATAGTGATTTAACTATAAAAATTCAAAGAAAAACTAAAAAAAAAAACCCCATGTCTTACTCATTATTATCTTGTGCCACACTGTAAGCACAGGTGCAAGTCATTTTCCAGTTTTAGACCCACACTATACTTCAATTGTATCAGCTAAAGAAATCTTTTTAATCCATGTGAAGCACACAGCATGGTGTCTGACATATAAGGAAGCACTTACCAGTATTACCCTTTAAAATGCACGACAGACACCATGTGCATCAACCACCAATATAAATAAAATCATGAAGGCGGCACTCATAAACGTTAAGCATCGTTACTTAATAGACAAGGCAAAACTCTCAGAATTTTACAATTTAAAATATGTTAAAATATGTATTTTATGTGTACTAAAAAACGAAGCCAACTCTCAACATTTAGATTGGCAGAATGGCAGAAATTTCATGTTTAAACAAGTACCCTCTTCCAGTTCCCTAGTGTGGGAAGCATTTATCCACTAAGTGCCCAATAAGTGCTAATTATCTTCTTAGGACTGCAATGGTTAACAGATGAGGTTCCCTGCCATCACTTAGCCTACAACCTCACTTTCAAACAAGGGTGTTAAATGCTAGGATACAAGTAGAGGGTGCTGTAAAAGGGAGGCATAATCAAAATATGAGAGAGGTGTTTCTGGCAGAGAAATGAAGCTGACTGTAGTAAGACTATTTAGACAAGAGGTAGGCAAACTTTCTGTAAAGGGCCAGAGAGTAAATACTTTAAGCTTTGCAGAATGTATGGTATCTGTTGCAACTAAACTCTTGGCAAAAGTAGGCACAGACAATATATAAATCAATAGGCATAGATGTAATGCCAGTAAAATGTTATGGACCCTGAAATCCTAATTTCATGTCAACATACCATGAAATATTACCCTTTCGTTGACTTTCTTTCTCAACCATTTAAAAATGTAAAAAACACTCTTAGTACACGGGCTATATAAGAACAAGTGCCAGCCCCTGGTCCAGACTGGCAAAGAGCATGGTGCTTTTATACCTGACATAGGCTTGCTATGTCTAGGGTGTGATAAGCAAGAGGAAGGAAACGGTCGGAGAGAGGGAATATTTACATTCACACAAAGCTTTTGCAGTCTGTCAGTGCACCATCCAGAAACGATGAGATGCCTCAGCATATTCAACAAGCCCATGCTACAGCAGTAGGTTGAAGCCAAAGTTGGAAAGGCTCCACATCCTTTCTTTTTTTAGAACAAAACCAAATTTCACTTTTTAAAAAGTTCAAAGATGAGGGAAAATGACTTTTAATCTTCATAGTTATCTTGAACTTAGTAGGTCAAATTTATATAGATTTATAGCAACTCTGTGGAGAACACAGTAAAACAAAATTACTGGCCCTACTTTAAAAAACATCCCCACCTACTTATACTGCCTGTTAAGTTGTAAATTAGTTCATTACTTCTGAATACCTCTTCTTACAATCCACAAGCGCCTCATAAAGTAGTCTTAAAAGGGTGTGCTTTTTTTCAGTGTTCAGATTCCAGTCAGAAATCCATTTTCTAACCTACAAGAGATTGACAAAAGGAGAAAACTGAGTAACATATATATATATACAAGTGTAACATATAAAAGTACATTTCTTCTTTTTGAGACGAAGTTTCCCTCTGTCGCTAGACTGGAATGCAGCGGAGCGATCTCAGCTCACTGCAACCTCCACTTCATAGGTTCAAGAGATTCTCCTGCCTCAGCCTCCCGAGTAGCTGGGATTACAGGTGCACACCACCATGCCCAGCTAATTTTTGTACTTTTAGTAGAGACGGGGTTTCACCATGTTGGCCAGGATGGTCTTAATCTCCTGACCTTGTGATCCACCCACCTCGGCCTCCCAAAGTGCTGGGATTATAGGCATGAGTCACTGCGCCCAACCAAAAGTACATTTCTTATAAGCAGAACAACTATTCCATTCAGTAACTCACTTGATCCAGCTCAGTTGGAATGTACTGGATGGCCCCACAAGATGCTGCCACTTTAATAAGACTGCAATACACTGTGTATCTTACGGGAGTATTCTTGTCCATCCCATGGAAAAGGTTGCTTAACCTGGTTAAGAAACAAATAAACAACGTTTGAAATCAGCAAACAGTTTTTGTTTTTTTTTTGAAATGGAGTCTTGCTCTGTCACCAGGCTGGAGTGCAATGGCATGATCTTGGCTCACTGCAACCTCCACCTCCCTAGTGTAAGTGATTCTCCTGCCTCAGCCTCCCAGGCAGCTGGGACTACAGGTGCACGTCACCATGCCCAGCTAATTTTTTGTGTTTTTAGTAGAGACAGGGTTTCACCATGTTGGCCAGGATGGTCTCCATCTCTTGACCTTGTGATCTGCCCGCCTCAGCCTTCCAAAGTGCTGTGATTACAGGCATGAGCCACCGCACCTGGCCCAGCAACCAGTTTTGAGGTTTGCTTTCACCACAAACCTGTGGCAGGTACCGTTAACAATTTATTACAAAGCAGAGAACTAGGGCACAGTTCAAGTGACTTGCCCAAGGTCACAGCTAATAACAGCAAAGATGAGAGTCAAGTTCCAGAATTCCTGTTTTGAACCATTAAAAGTTAGTAACATGAAAATAGCCCCTTGAAAAACTGAGCCTCTTCTGGATCTTAACTTACAACTGCAGTCTCAGAGATGGGCGTTCACCTTCACGAAATTTGACCAGCTTTTCACACAAGCTTTCAATCAAAGCTTCCTGCTTGTCTGGTTCCAGGATCAAGAGGAGGGACACCACACTGTTCATCACACTTTCAACATCTACACAAGTATGGATAACAGAATCAACAGTGATAATACAATACTCCATGCATCTAGTTAAATATATATTTCCAATGCTTTAATACAATGAAGACCATCAAATATAAGACACTTTTGCATTCAGAAAGCAATTTGTATATTTTATTAAAGAGGAAGGAAATTATTACCTAAGATGTGGTTTCTAATTAGTAAAACAGACTGACTTATATGTATATAAAGTTTCCATTTTTACTGTCATGATATTCTATCATTTGGAAGATACTGGTATGATTTGGGGCTAGGATACTTTTTTAATTACGGAAAACTTTGTATATACGTATTGGAAATCAGAAATTAAAGCTGTCACAACTCTGGCTGAGTTACTTATTTTCAAGTATTACAGATATTAATGATATCCCAAATTTAATCTCTATATCTGCTGCCAAAATCAGCACCCAAGTTTGATCTGTAAACCTTAACTAGAGATTTCCAAACCCATTCTATCTCAATAAATAGGAACTCGGCCTAATAATTAATTAAATGGCTACTAGATTACTTGAAATTATACCCCATTTGATGTTAATCTAAATCTTATTAACAGAAAAGAGCTTCATTTTTTTCTTCATTTCATTCTGAGATTGTCAGCATTTAGGCTAATAACACTTAAGAAATACGCCTGATGTTAAAAGAGGTTTTTTTTCTCAAAATAGGTTTACTTTATAGGTATACTAGATAACACAAACAAAGCATCTGTGAAGGTAAGATGGAAAACAACAGTGCTTAGACTCTAGTTAACAATGTATTGTATATTTGAAGTGGCTAGAAGAGAACTGTTGAATATTTCCACCATAAAGAAAAGACAAATGCATGATATCCCAATTACCCTGATTCGATCATTACACATTGCATACATGAATCAAAATATCACCTGTGCCCCCAAAATATGTCCAAACACTATCCATCTACTTAAAAGTCCTCAAAACATATAAATACAGTCAGCCTTCTGTATGTGAGGGTTCCAAATCCTCCCTGCCTCGGATGAGAGACGACTGTGTAATTCACAAGAAAAATTTAAAAGTAGGTTTTATTAAGAAATATTAGAAAAAATTAAAAACAAACCTTTATCATCTTCCTTCAGACACACATCACAGGCTTCAATAATTTGAGCTAAATCAATATGAAGTCCACCTTCTGAGTTCTCTTCTGAAATCTCAGCTCCTTTAGATTTTAGATAAGCACGAAGCTCAGCAGCCTGTTGAAATAAACAGGATTGCTCTATTATAAAATTGACTACACATGACAAAACACAATCTCAAACTCTGTCCTCTTTCCGAAAAACTAAAGTGCAAATACTGTATTTAACAACTATTTTAAATAATGTTGAAGGACTCCCTCACCTCATCCATCCTAGCAATCCCACAAGAGCCACAGGTTTTCCTCCACAAGATCCAGCGGTCCGTAGACAAGCTGTGGCCCACGTGGACCACCTTTAGAACTTCTCTCATGTAGTCTGCACCCTGCTGGACTTCAAGTACACAGCAAAAACCTTTTTGATAATATAACCCAAAGGGTTTGTTGGGCGGAGCGGGGGAGGGGGGGTTGTTGGGGAGAAGAAATCAATTTGAATTGGCAGATTTCACTTTTTTGAAAGAAATGAACAATAGTGGCCAGGCACGGTGGCTCATGCCTGTAATCCCAGCACTTTGGGAGGCCAAGGCAGGTGGATCACAAGGTCAGGAGTTTGAGACCAGCCCGGCCAACATGGTGAAACCCTGTTCTCTACTAAAAATATAAAGATTCGCTGGGCATGGTGGCACGTGCCTGTAGTCCCAGCTACTTGGGAGGCTGAGGTAGGAGAACTGCTTGAACTGGGACCCGGGAGGCAGATGGTGCGGTGAGCTGAGCTGAGATCATACCACTGCACTCCAGCCTGGGCGACAGAGCAAGACTCCATCTCAAAACAAAAAAAAAAAAAAAAAAAAGAGAGAGAGAGAGAAATACAATAGCATTGCTCTCGTGTACACATAATCACAGGTAGAAAAGTTACAGACATTACCTTGGCAAAGGGTAATCACTTGTTATTTGAGAATCTGAGACAAACATTTTGGTTGACAAAGGGGCAATGCCTGTGAATGCTGCCTTAAATAAAATTACATCAAACTGGATCTATTTAACCTCTTAAAATAAAAAATACATATCTGAGTCAGCATGCGTCACTGGATCTATAAAAACACAACTATAGTACCATATTCAGTCACTTGGACATTTCTTATCTTACTACTGAATTATATGTATTTATTCCATTTTACTTCTGGACTTATCTATGGCAGCCAAACAAATGCAGATTTTTTTTTTTTTTTGAGATGGAGTTTTACTCTTATTGCCCAGGTTGGAGTGCTATGGTGTTACCTCGGCTTACTGCAACCTCTGACTCCCAGGTTGAAGCGATTCTCCTGCCTCAGCCTCTCAAGTAGCTGGGATTACAGGCATGTGCCACCACGCTGGGCTAATTTTGTATTTTTGGTACAGGTGGGGGTTTCACCATGTTGGTCAGGCTGGTCTCAAACTCCTGACCTCAGGTGGTCCACCAGCCTTGGCTTCCCAAAGTGCTGGGTTTACAGGCTTGAGTCATCGGGCCCAGCCTGGTTTTAAAGATAATAAAATGAAGATGTGCAACAGAAAGATGAAAGGGTATTATTAGTAAATGCCTAGGCATTACATTTTCTAGACCAAGAAAACAAAAAAACAACAACAACAAAAATACCATCAGGATTTTTAAATCTCCAAGTAAGTTTCGTTACCTCAGGAAAGTACTAAACCTGCAGATCTGATGGTATTATCCTTTCAGGAAAAAGAACACAGTAACTTCATATAGGAGTTGGTTTTATAAGCAAGATTGAAAAAAAAAAGTCACCGTGTCAGAGAAAACAAAAATACCACCAGAAATCATGCTTCATGCTTCTCTATGGAGGAAACAGATATAAAGCAAACTTTTTCTATGAACTATTTAACCAAGTTTGCTGTTTTTCTGTCATGTTTACTGCCAGAAGTGGTTGTGGAACAGCGTAAGCTAAGGAAAACAAAAAATTTAGGAATTCCATTTAACCCTAATCAAGCTGAGAATCTGACCTAAGTTAAACTAATACTGAAGCAATTTCATATTTTCCTGAAAGGATTGGCTAGAGTGAAACTGACTGTTACAAGAACAGAAGCATAACCTGAGGAACGACACTTTTATGATCAATGACAAGAACTTCTTCCATTCACAAATCCCATTGTATATTAAAAAAAAAAATCCAAACACTTTCTCAGTTAACCTAATAGCCAACTGTTGGTAGCAGGCTTCCATTTCTAATCAGGTTTTTTTTTTCTTGTCTTTCATATTTTCCTACATGTGCTTAACCCTCTCCCCATCCTTGACCTTTCCCCCGCTTTTGCATTTTCCCATCTTATTCTGCTCTCAGAGCATCGGAAAAGCATTCCTACCATAGAGGGAAAAATCACTCCCTCAATTCTAGAAGTTGTCTCAGACAAGTAAAGGTATGGAAACCAAAAACTTCCATGTTAGTGGAGTAACAGAAATAAAATAACAAACTTAGGACTTCACAGAACAGTTTTCAGTTATACAAAATTAACTTAAAGAATACCATATCGGCAGGGCGCGGTGGCTCACGCCTGTAATCCCAGCACTTTGGGAGTCGGAGGTGGGCGGATCACGAGGTCAAGAGATTGAGACCAACCTGGCCAACATGGTGAAACTCCGACTCTACTAAAAGTACAAAAATTAGCCGGGCGTGGTGGCACGCACCTGTGGTCCCAGCTACTCGGGAGGCTGAGGCGGAAGAATCGCTTGAATCCAGGAGGCGGAGGTTGCAGTGAGCTGAGATTGCGCCACTGCACTCCAACCTGGAGACAGAGCAAGACTCTGTCTCAAAAAAAAAAAAAAAAGAATACCGTATCAACCAACCAAAATTAAATCTTTTTGTTATGCGGAAAATGAGAACTATAAGTCCTGTATACTGAAGAGCAAGCGCCAAATGGGAAATTTAAAAATATCAGGATGGCCCACTAGGTGTTATGCCTGAGTTAAGAGCGGAACTGATAACATACTTTCGGGATACAGATCTTTCACCCTTGTACAAGTAGTAATAGAAAGCACGTATAAAATACGGGTCGTCTTCTCCTGTGATCGCATTTTGATAATTGGCACAAAATTACTTTTCCCTACACTGCTTATGCTGACTACAGATTCGCCACCTCCCACTCCGGATGTGGCTGCATTTTTTGAGGGACGGAATCAGACATCATTCCTAATTAGTCTAAAAGTACTATGTCGTCAGAAGTGAGTCCCGACGCCGACCAAGAAGCTGGCGGCGGAGGGTCGGGCCCCGCGCTGGGACTGCCGGCAGGCGAGGTCAGGAACGCGCGCTCGGCCACGCGGCCTCCCCACTCTCGCGTGTGGGAAAGCTGCGGATGTCAGCCCCGGCAGCCCCGCCAGGCTCGGCAGCAACACCTCAAGCTACTGAGACATCCCCCACCCCACCGTGGCGGCACCCACGTTTCGTAGCACACCTGATCTTCCTCACTGATGTCGATAAAGGCCGGAACGCTCATGGTGAAGGTTTGAGCACAGCGGGCGCTCCAGTCGCAGACCACGCCGACCGGAAAAGGGAACTGGGCCGCGCTACGCCGCCGGCAACTGCTACCGGGTCACCCTGCGCGGGTCCTGGTGGGGCGGGGCCTTGAGAGCCAATCCTATTGCTCGCTCTCGCCGCGGAGCGGAGCGGAGCGGGGCGTGGCGGACGCTCTCGGGCTGGCCTCGTGGGCGGGACTTGCTGAGCCTCCTCCCAGCGACTCCTGTCGCGGTCTCCAGTTTCCAGGCCCTTGTAGCTATCTGCGTTGGCGTTGCCTCCCGCTGGCGCCTCCCTAAGTTCACCTTCCCTTGAAATGTTAAGCTTGTTGGGTCATACCCAAGTATGGTTGGGTTTGAGTAGACCTGGAACTCTCCTGTACTGCTGTTGGGAACGTAAAATGGAGAAGTCACTTTGCAGAGGAGTGACGGTTTCTGAAAAAGTTCAGTATCCACCCAGCATATGACCCAGCTATGCTACTACTAAGTATTTACCCAAAATTATAAACTGTATGTCCATACACAGACTTGTACAAGAATGTTCATTGCCGCTTTAAAAAATAACAGCTTTGGCTGGGTGCAGTGGCTCACTCACCGCCTGTAATACCAGCACTTTGGGAGGCTGAGGCTGGCGGATCACTTGGGGTCAGGAGTTGGAGACCAGCCTGGCCAACATGGCAAACCCCGTCTCTACTAAAAAAAAAAAAAAAAAAAAAAAAAAAAATTAACCAGGTGTAGTGGCGCGCCTATGTAATCCCAACTACTCGGAAGGCTAAAACAGGAGAATGGTTTCAACCTGGGAGGAGGTTGCTGAGAACTGAGCCGAGATCGTGCTACTGCACTCCAGCCTGGGCAACAGAGCGAGATTTGGTCTCAATCAATAATTTAGTAGGTTTTAGTATTTTCACAGTTGCACAGGCATCACTACTATTTGATTTTAGAACATTTTCATCACCCCAAAGAGAAACTCTGTTCCCATCAGCAATCACTCCCAGGACCCCCCAGCCCCACCTGTCTCCAGCAGCTGGCAAACACTACATTTTGTCTCTATGAATTTGCCTTTGCTGGACATTTCATGTCATGTAAATGTAATCACAAAATACACAGTGGTCTAAGTCTGACTTTTTTGATTTATCGTAATGTTTTCAAGGCTTCCTTTTTATTACTTATAATATTGCATTGTTATGGATATACCACATTGTGTTGATCTGTTCATCAGTTGGTGGACATTTGGGTTGTCTCCATTTTTTGGCTATTATGAATAATGTTTTCATGAACATTAGTGCACAAGATTTTATGAGATTTTATGTACTTAAATTTCTCCTAGGTATGTACCTATGAGTGGAATTAATGGCTCATATAGTAACTTTATGTTTAGCTTTTTTAGGAGATGTTTTCCAAAAAGGTAGCACTTTATTTTCAATAGCCAAAACCAGGAAACAACCCAATGTTCATCAACAGATGAATGTGTTGGATCAAGAAGTTGTTACACATCCACTTAATGGAATAGTGCTGTTCAATAAAAAGAAATGAATTATTGATACATGCAAAAACACGGATGAATCTTTTTTTTTTTTTTGGTAGTTCCAGCCTTGGCAACAAAGTGAGTGAGACTCCATCTCTTAAAATAAAAGCTTGATATTTTTCTTTAGTTGACAATCCCAAAATAATTTTGCTCAGTTAAGGAAGCCAGACGTACTGTATGATTCCATTTATATAAAACTCTAGAAAATAGAAGCTATAATGGCAGCATTATAGATTGCTGTTGTCTGGTAGCAGCGGCTGGGTAAAGAGTAGGGAAAGATGAATACAGAGTGGCTTGAGGAAGCTTTTGGGGGTTATGGATGTGTTCATTATTTTGATTGGGATTGTGTCATGATTGTATACATATATAAAATTTTTCAAATTGTGCAGTTTAAAAACGTGCAGTTTATTGATACCACAATTATACTTCAATATAAAATAAATGCCAAGCAAAGGAAAAAAACAAAGTTGACGGGACAGAGGTCACAAAACATCTGGCCAGACTAAATTTGAAAAGATTCATTCTTGGCCGGGCACGGTGGCTCACGCCTGTAATCCCAGAACCTTGGGAGGCCAAGGCAGATGAATTGCCTGAGGTCAGGAGTTCAAGATCAACTTGGCCAACATGGTGAAACCCCATCTCTACTAAAAATACAAAAACTAGCTGAGTGTGTACATGCCTGTATTCCCAGCTACTCGGGAGGCTGAGGCAGGAGAATCGCTTGAACCCGGGAGGTGGAGGTTGCAGTGAGCCAAGATCCCGCCACTGCCCAGCAGCCTGGGTGACAGAGCAAGACTCTGTCTCACAAAAAAAAAAAAAAAAAAAAAAAAAAGAGAAAGAATTCATTCTTGCATGGAAGAGCCTTAACCATGTGGAAACAAACTGAAGGCAGGGAACATGTGTCATGTTCACCCTGCGTTTCGGCACCGACTGCAGTGCCCAGCCCACAGTGGATAGTCAAGAAATACCAGTATATTCTGAAGGAATAATCCCTGAGCACTTCCCCTCCCCTTATTATTGCAAAGTTCAAGGAATACAAACTCAAAAATACAGTACCATTTCATCAACTATTTAAGAGACTTATCTTTTTTTACTATTGTTATTTTTTTCATTCTGTGCCACTTGCGAAGTAAAAGAACATCCAGAGAAATTCTTGAGGCAATGGTGAGAGGATATGGACAGTTATTTAAAACTTTAAACTTTCATTCACTCATTAAAAAAAAAAACCAAAAAACCCACAACACAGGATGAGGTGTGGCAAGACAGGGTGGTCTTGGGAAATGCAACATTAGGGCAGGAAATGCCTGTCCTCACCTAGGTTAGGATGACTCTTGTGAGACAAAGTAGCGGACCTAAGAAGCTATGTTTGCTCATTCTGTTTGCCAGAGAATTTCACAAAGCCCCTGACTCAATGACTGAAAGCAACCCTCTGGAAGAATACCCTAAAGATAAGCAGGATAGAGCGCAGGTTCCCATTCTTTTGCCTGAATCACTGCAGTTTTAGAAAAGATAATTTCAATGATCCCTAGCCTCTGCCTCTGCGTGTGCACGAGATAATGTCTGACAGCATAAATGATTATGCCTCCTTAATCTATAACCAGATGGACCCTGGCACCTAAACCGTGATGAGATTTCACTCTAATGTGACTTCTGAACAAGTTTAATGTAATGAGCACGGGCAGAGCCACCACTGACTTAAAAGGCTGTGTGCTGAAACACTGCTTTGGAGCAGTCCAACAGAACCTCTCTGGAAAACTCTCCTGGGTTTCAGTCCTCAGTAAGACCTCTGAATAAAACTAACTTTAATTCTTTAAAAGCTTGGCTGGCATGGTGGCTCATGCCTATAATCCCAGCACTTTGGGAAGCCAAGGCGGGTGGATCACTTGAGGCCAGGAGTTCCAGACCAGCCTGGCCAACATGGTGAAACCCCATCTGTATTAAAAATGCAAAAATTAGGCCAGGCAAGGTGGCTCACGCCTGTAATCTCAGCACTTTGGGAGGCCAAGGAATGAGGATCACTATGTCAGGAGTTTGAGACCAGCCTGGCCAATATGGTAAAACCCCACATCTACTAATAATACAAAAATGAGCCAGGTATGGTGGCATGTGCCTGTAGTCCCAGCTACTTGGGAGGCTGAGGCAGAAGAATCGCTTGAACTCGGGAGGTGGAGGTTGTAGTGAGCCACGTTTGCACCACTGCACTCCAGCCTGGGAGACAGAGCAACATTGTCTCAAAAAAAAAAAAAAAAAAATTAGCCAGGCATGGTGGTGGGCACCTGTAATCCCAGGTACTCGGGAGCCTGAGGCAGGGGAATCACGAACTCGGGAGGTGGAGGTTGCAGTGAGCCGAGATCACGCCACTGCACTCCAGCCTGGGCGGCAGAGGGAGACTCCATCTCAAAAAAAAAAAAAAGGTATCACCAAGGGAGTTGAACACAGCCCCATCATCTGCAAGGCAGTATTTTCTTAGTTGAATTTTTACCTGAAAAATACAGCCAAATATTTACAGTTTTTCTTTATTGCTTAATTTGTCTATGTTCCCTTTGTTATCTCCTTGTTCTTTCTGATAAAAAAATTCTGGAAAATGTGGATTTAACTTTTTTTTAATTATTCTATTTGCAAGAGCTATATTAATATATTCACTTGAAATTTTACTACTGCAGCAAAACTGTATTTTTATAAGAATGCTTTGCATGACAGTAATATCTCAAATTTGTTTTCTAGTGTGTATCAGCATCCCAGAATGATGGAGTCATTCATCTGACAAATGAAAGTATATTTTTATGCTAAAATAGTTTATGTGGCCAGGTGCAGCGGCTCAGGCCTGTAATCCCAGAACTTTGGGAGGCCAAGGCGGGTGGATCACCGAAGGTCAGGAGTTCGATTAAGACCAGCCTGTCTAACATGGTGAAACCTTGTCTCTACTAAAAATACAGAAATTAGCCGGGCGTGATGGTGGGTGCCTGTAATCCCAGCTATTTGGAAGCTAAGGCAGGAGAATAACTTGAACCCAGGAGGTGGAGGTTACAGTGAGCCAAGATCGCACCACTGCGCTCCAGCCTGGTGACGGAGCAAGATTCTGTCTCAAAAAAAAAGAAAAAAAAGCATATGTAGTTGATTACCTGAATACCAAGGCTATGTTCTAAATGGGTGTCATTTATAGTATATTAGCACATCATACTTTTACTGAACTGATGAACTGTGAGCTCTGAAAACGTGGGGATGTGTTCATTATTGCATCCCATCCCTTTTTATCAATGTGCCTGATACAGAGAAAGTGCAATAAGTATTTGTTGTATTAGCAAATGATACTCGAAATCTTAACTCAGTAGATTGATTCGCAACAAATCTCTGAAAATTACTTTAAATTTTAAATTCTTTTTCTTTATCTCTCTCTCTCTCTCTCTCTTTTTTTTTTTTTTTTTTTTGAGATGGAGTTTTGCTCTTTTTGCCCAGGCTAGAGTACAGTGGTGCAAAGTTGGCTCACTGCAACCTCCACCTCCTGGTTCAAGCAGTTTTCCTGACTCAGCCTCCTGAGTAGCTGGGGCTACAGGCCTGCATCATCACTTCCAGCTAATTTTGTATTTGTAGTTTTAGTAGAGATAGGGTTTCACCGTGTTGGCCAGGCTGGTCTTGAACTCCTGACCTCAGGTGATCTGCCCACCTCGGCCTCCCAAAGTGCTGAGATTACAGGCGTAAGCCACTACATCCAGCCAAATTTTAATTGTGAATGAAAAAATTTGAATTTTGAATCAAAACCAGTGATCACAACATTCTAGAAACACGTGGAAAATAATTTTTTAAAGTATGGCAAAGACTGTCAACCTGATATCCATCCTCTTATTCCTTAGTGGCAGAACGAAGGTGTAGTTGTAGGTGCAGCAATGCACCCTTCTATGAGACAAAATTGATCAGCTGTCTTATAGCTAGGTGTAGCCAGTGACATGCGGATGGAAATTTTGAGAGCAGCTTCTGGGAAAGCTTTCTTGGAATTTACTCTTTTGCCCTTCCCCCCATTTTTGTTTTTTTTTTCTGCCTAAAACATGGACTTGATGGTGGATGCTACAACAGCCAAACTAAAACCAAGAGGTTGGCTTGGTGGAAGCCGTGTGGTGGAGAGGAAAGATGGAAGGAGCCCATATCCCTGATGACACAGGGTGAGTGTGATGCCAGCCCATGACTGCCTACCCACGAGTTTATTTCACATAAGAGGAAAATAAACCTCCATCTTGTTTAATGCACTATTATATTGTTTTTTTCTTACATACAGACGACACTAATCTTGATTGACACAGAGAGAAAGTTTGAAGTCTAAAGTCATAATTTTGTAAATAAAGGGTTAATGTTAGTGCAAGTTAACCCATTTGTATAATGCATATTGATGGTGGGAATCTCTCCTAATGCTGTTGCAATGTAACACTGAATTTACATTGCTACCATCAAATCATCTCAGAGATTTATAGCTAATAATTAAATTGTATATGAGCAATGCAACATATGATTGTACTGACTTTATAGGTGGAACAAAGTATATTTAAGTCAGTCGATTGTTGACTTACTGAATATATTGCACCTGAGCAGTAGATCCAGCAGGTGAATAATTATAGCACCTTAAATCTCAAACACTTGGACCATTAGGAAGCATTCATGTTCTCGGCTGGGCTCGGTGGCTCACACCTGTAATTTCAGCACTTTGGGAGGCTGAAGAGGGTAGATCACGAGGTCAGGAGATTGAGACCATCCTGTTGAACATGGTGCAAACCCCGTCTCTACTAAAAATACAAAAATTAGCTGGGTGTGGAGGCGCACAACCGTAGTCCCAGCTACTCAGGAGGCCGAGGCAAGAGAATCACTTGAGCCGAGATCACACCACTGCACTCCAGCCTGGGCAATAGAGCAAGACTCCACATCTCAAAAAAAAAAAAGCATTCATCTTCTTATTAGTCTTTGTGTTAAGAGAAAATTCATAAGGTTAACCTCCTCACTTCAAGTGAGGAGGCATTTATTGAAACATTCATAAATTTGTTGAATCCGAGGAAGACATGACATATTCATCATTCATGTTTTTACAATAATTTTAGCAAGACTTGTCCATGCCAGAATAGAAAACTTAATGCGCTAGGAAAAAGGTTTAGCAACTGCAAACAACACATATGCAAGAGTCATTTTATGAGCTAATAATCTTTACGATTTTTTTGGGGAAAAAATCTTATTATTTTGAGCTCCTGTAGGTGCCACACTAACCACAACCCTGTGAGGGTTTGTTGTTGTTGTTGTTGTTGTTGTTGCTGTGGTTGAGATGGAGTCTCTGTCACCTAGGCTGGAGTGCAATAGCACATTCTTGGCTCACTGCAACTCCACCTCCCGGTTCAAACAATTCTCCTGCCTTAGCCTCTAGAGTATCTAGGATTACAGGTGCCCGCCACCACATCTAGCTAATTTTCATATTTTTAATGGAGATGGGTTTTCACCATGGTGGCCAGGGTGGTCTCGAACTCTTGACCTCCAGTGATCCACTGCCTCAGCCTCCCAAAGTACTAGGATTACAGGTATGAGCCACTGTGCCTGGTCAATGTTGTTGTTTTGGTGTGTGTGTGTGTGTGTGTGTGTGTGTGTGTGCGTGTTTAAGATGAAGCAGTAGATGCTGAGAGGAGTTAGGCACCTGCTGCTAAAAGATGCAGAGCATTGCTCAGCATTTCCTATTCAGGTCTGTCTCATTTACCAGCTGCTATTCTTGTCTCTTATTGGAGATTTCACTTTGAAAACAGAACATAAGACTACTTTATGTAAAACATGTACTTTTAAAATAAACTTTTGTATTGAAGTATAACTTAAAATCGGATGCACAAATCATAAGCATACACTTTAGTGAGTTATCATAGTGAACATACACAAGTAATCATCATTCAGGTTTAAAAAAAAGAGCATTCATTAGGCATCAGAAAAGGCAAATGAAAATCACAGTGAGATATCGCTTCATAAAAAAGACAACAGCAAGAATGGTTATCATATTTCTCTCTTTTTTTGCTGTTGTTATAGAGACAGGGTCTCACTCCCATCATCCAAGCTAGAGTACAGTGGTGCAATCTCAGCTCACTGCAGCCTTCACCTCCCAGGTTCAAGAGATTCTCCTGCCTCAGCCTTAGAGTAGCTGGGATTACAGGCGCCCACCACCATGCCCTGCTAATTTTTGTATTTTTAGTAGAGAAGGGGTTTCACCATGTTGGCTAGGCTGGTCTCAGACTCCTGACCTCAAGAGATCCACCAGCCTTGGCCTCCCAATAGTCTGGGATCATAGGCATGAGCCACCGCGCCTGGCCAAAGTTTTAAATAGAGATATCCTTGGAGGAGGCTTCACCCTATTGCCCTTCCCCTTCTTCCTACCTTGGGTGTAGGTGTGGAGCTGGAGGTGGGGCAGCCAATTTTGCAGCATGGAGGTAACACGCTGAGGAGGCTGCGTTCCACATGCTAAAGGATCTCCTAGAAAGCTACAGGGAACCTGGGTTCTGTTCCTTACAGAACCACCTTTTCAGCCTTGCGGAATTTACCTCTCGATTTCTTGTTTTGCAAGGAAAATACACTTTATTTGCCTACACCACTATATGTCCACTTTGTTTCGTTGTGAACAACAGATTTGGCACCAGAAATGGAGTGCATCAAGTAATAGAACTAAAATTTGGCATTGGCTCAGTGAAAGAAGTCAGGCTTTGACAATGAGCACAAGGATTTCACAGGCCAGAAAGAGCCTTGTTATATGATGTCAAAACATTCTTCACGGAAAACTGTCTCCTTTTGTTTCTTGGAACATAAACCATGATGTTTTATGTTGCTGTTAGGGGGAAAAGTAGATATAATTTATGTTGACAGATCCTGGTTACTTTTTGCCACTTTCAGCAAAATCCCGAAGGATAGAGGTAAAAAGCTACTTTGTAAGCAGAGATGGTAAGTCATATGCTAGGCTAAGAGCCACTCTCTGCCTAGAGCCTCCAATCTCAGCTGACTGAGAACTCCTTGCCCTCGAGCCCTGAAGGTTGAAATGCCAATTTATGACCCCTGCACTGACATTGGCAAGGCTAGCTGCAGCAAGTGGATAAAAACAGGGCTTCAGACCTTTCTAAAGAATCTCCCTGGCCGGGCGCGGTGGCTCACGCCTGTAATTGCAGCACTTTGGAAGGGCAAGGTGTATGGAACATGAGGTCAGGAGTTCCATACCAGCTTGACCAACATGGTGAAACCCCATCTCTACTAAAAATACAAAACTTAGCTGGGCAAGGTGGTGCACGCCTGTAATCCCAGCTACTCAGGAGGCTGAGTCAGGAGAATCGCTTGAACCAGGAGGTGGAGGTTGCAGTGAGCCGAGATTGCGCCATGGCACCCCAGCCTGGGCAACAGAGCAAGGCTCCGGCTCAAAAAAAAAAAAAGAAAGAAAGAAAGAAAAAAAAACGAATCTACCCGTAGGAGTTCTCAGCCAGAATACGTCTGAACCTACTAATAGCAATTATATTAACCATCTTTTCCCACAGGGCCTATGGTTTCAAATTGTCTCAAAACTGGTTAATCTAAGGGCAAGAGGAATGCAAACACATTGTCTGATAAGTAGAAAAAAAGACTTAGAGACTCTAGGGAAGATCTTTGGCTATGGCTAGTGCTGTGTGAAGCTTACAGGAAGCTCTGCACATTTTTTTTTTTGAGACAGAGTCTCACTCTGTTGCCCAAGCTGGAGTGCAGTGGCACATTCTTGACTCACTGCAACCTCCACCTCCTGGGTTCAAGCGAGTCTCCTGCATCAGCCTCCCAAGTAGCTGAGATTGCAGGTGTGTACCACCATGCCAGGCTAATTTTTGTATTTTTAGTAGAGACAGGGTTTCACCATGTTGGCCAGGCTGATCTCAGACTCCTGATCTCAGGTGATCAGCCTCGGCCTCCCAAAGTGCTAGGATTACAGGCCTGAGCCACTGCACATGGCTGATTTTTCATGGACGTTGGTAGAAGACAAAAGATTCATGGATCAGAGACAAAGGGCTTTATTACAGCAGAGTAAGCAACAGAACACAACAGTCATCCATTTTCCTAATCCTCAAGTCCCACAGGAGCTGTGTGAATGTGCCCAGACACGTGTCCACACACACTGTGGGCTGCATTACAGATAAGGAGCCACAAGCTTAGAGAACCCAAATATTTTATGATGAACAGTAAGCTTGCCTGCCCTTTGCTCGATATGAAAATATCTCTATCTTCCTAGGCTGTCTGCTATACAAATACCCTTAAAAACATAGTCTGAAACAAAAAATAGCGATTCTGATTTCTAGATGTGTAGAGATACAAGAGACCCATGGAAAAGTGTCTCCCTGCAGTAAATTAGCAAAGAGACTCCAGACCTGTTGGGCAACAGCCTTTGCTTTTTCAACACCTAAGGCCACGCCAGGCCCCTAAACTCACACTAATTAGAAGTAAGCGGGTAGGTCGCGGTGGCTCACACCTGCAATCACAGCACTTTGAGAGGCTGAGGTGGGTGGATTGCCTGAGCTCAGGAGTTTGAGACCAGCCTGGGCAACATGGTAAAACCCTGTCTCTACTAAAATGTAAAAAAAAATAGCCAGGTGTGGTGGTGCGCGCCTGTAGTCCCACCTTCTTAGGAGGAGGCTGAGGCAGAATTGCAAGAACCCATGAGGCAGAGGTTGCAATGAGCCGAGATCGCACCACTGCACTCCAGCCTGGGTGACAGAGCGAGACACTGTCTCAATAAAAAAAAAAAAAAAAAAAGAAGTAGGCTGTGTAGGCTCTGTGAGGTGCCTGGGAAAGACATCCTTTCCAAAGCTCTTCTTAGATGAGGTCATGGATGATAGTGAACTATGAGGATTCCTTCAGAAGGTAGAACCAGGGGCTACCAGACGGGCTAACTGGTAGGGTTTGGATCTTTGTCCCCACCAAATCTCATTTGAAATGCAATCCCCAGTGTTGGAGGTGGGGCCTGGTGGAAGGTGACTGAATCGTCGGGTGGATCCTTTATGAATGGGTTAGCACCATCCCCTTCGTGATCACCGAGTTCTTTCTCCATTAGTTCACGTGAGATCTGGTTGTCTAAAAGCGTGAGACTTACCTTTCTCCCTCTCGTTCTTGCTCTCACCATGTGACATGCCTGCTCCCATTTCACCTTCCACCATCATTGAAGGCTTCCCAAGGCCCTCACCAGAAGCAGAGCACATGTTAGTGCCATGCCTGTATAGCCAGCAGAACTGAGCCGGTTCAACCTGTTTTCTTTTCTTTCTTTCTTTTTTCTTTTTGAGACAGTTTCGCTCTGGTTGCCCAGGCTGGAGTGTAATGGTGTGATTTTGACTCACTGCAACCTATGCCTCCTGAGTTTAAGCGATTCTCCTGTCTCAGAATCCCCGAGTAGCTGGGATTACAGACATGTGTCGCCACGCCTGATTAATTTTGTATTTTTGGTAGAGATGGGATTTCTCTGTGTCAGTCAGGCTGGTCTCGAACTCCCAACCTCAGGTGATCCACCTGCCCCGGCCTCCCAAAGGGATGGGATTAGTTGTGAGCCACTGCGCCTGGCCCAGCCTGTTTTCTTTATCACTACCCCATCTCAGGTATTTCTTTATAGCAATGCAAAAACAGCCATATATACTAACCAAGATCTCACCAAGGCAGGGATTCCTCATTCTCTCTGCCAGAAGCCATGGTTTGATATTTGCTGTGACGGCCGTGGGTTTCCCAGTTTCTTGTTCTCACTTGGAGCTGTGACTCCTTCCTGCTCGTTCCTCTTATCCAGTCAGTGTGTCGGAGACAGTTAGCTTATCTCTTAGCGTTAAGTTCACTGTGCCCTGAGGAAACACATCTGGATCTGGACATCATTCACTAAGATTATGAGCTGGATGCAATATTTGGATGAGTTTTTTTTTAAGATTGTCTCCTTTTTAGACAGAGAGTGTGTTTTATTTGTATGAGGCATACTTGCATTATGTTAAATGGGAGAATTTTATTGTGATTGTTCCTGTGTTACTATTAAGTTTAAGTATAGAGGGCCAGGTGTGGTGGCTCATGCCTGTAATCCCAGCACTTTGGGAGACCTAGGTGGGTGGATCGCTTGGGGTCAGGAGTTC